>WBNM01035984.1:23560-41261 GCA_013399055.1 Ramphastos sulfuratus | reverse complement strand
GGCAGCCCATTCCAATGGCTTTCAGTTGGATAAGAGGAGATTTAAGTTGGATGTTAGGAGGAAGTTCTTACCATGAGGGTGGTGGAACACTGAAACAGGTTGCCCAGTAAGCTAGTTGAGATCCCATCCTTGCGGATATTCAAAGTCAGGCTCAGTAGGGCTCCGAGAAACCTAAACTAATGGAGAATGTCCCCGCTCACTGCAGGGGGGTTGGACTAGATGACCTTTGGAGTTCCCTTCCAACTTAAACCATTCTATTATTCTATGATTCTGAATAAATGAAGAACCTTTAAAAAAGATCTGCTGGTGAAAATTAAAGTGTCACCTGCCATCGTGTCCACACTCTGTGTTTTCTAAATGTGCTGCATCCAACCTGCAGTAGGAACTTTGTAAAGAATAGAGTGTTTAATGTGACCAAATCTGGTCATGTTAAATTACGTCATCCTCAAGATCTTATTTTCTGCACTCTGCATCTTTAAATCTCCAGGAGTACAGCAGGAAAGAAGGTGCATGACGAACTTTGATGTAAATCCAAATGTTCTTTCTTTTATTTTCCCACGTGAGTCAAATTAGAAGTCATTAAGCAGTGGTTTTGCATACACAGAAATACAGCAAGATGCTGAGCTGCAGTGTAAGCTCACATGCAATTGCTGTATGGGGAGTACTTGAATTGACAAAAGCTGCTTGCAGGACCCAGCCAGCATATGCAAGGATGACGTCTGAATTTTGAGAATGAAAGGTGGGTGACCAGAAGTGACAGTCCCATGCAGGTGGAGCAGAGCAAGCTTCAGGCGTCTGCAATATTAGTGCTTCCCAAATCGAATTTCCAGCAGAGAATTCCTTGGAAAAGAAAAGAGAATTTCATTTTGCAGGACTCAAGTAGTCCCTGAGCTCCTTGTTGATACTGGCAAGCAGGCTGAAATATTGCCAGCAGATTTTTTAGTTTGGTTTCTAAGGAAACAAGGCTTTTGTAGCACACAGGAGTGTGGTGGTCTGTGTCTCTCTATATGTTAGTCTCTCCAATGCCCTTCACTTCCAATAGCTTTTAAGTTTATTGACGGATTTCAATCCGACTTTGCTGAAGGTACTGAAGGTACAGTATTCTTACAAGGGTCATGACAATAGGTGATCACAAAGGCTGCACAGCTTCTGCTGCCATTGAGAGAAAGGCTCATAAACATACTCTTTCCAGACTTTAAGGAATCCAAGATATTGGATGCTATACTTCAAAGAATCATAGAATCACAAAAACAAAGAATGTTTTCAGTTGGAAAGGGCCTCTAAGATAATTTAGTCCAACTGGCTACCTAAGACCACCATGGCCACTGAACCACATCACACATTTCTTGAACACCTCCAGGGATAGTGATTCCACCATCTTCCTGGGCACCTTATTCCAATGCCCAACCACTCTCTCCATAAATAATTTTTTTTTCTAACATCTAATTTAAACCTCCCTTGGCATGATTTCAGGCCATTTCCACTCATTCTATCACCAGATATTAGGAAGAACAGACCGACCTCCACCTCACTCCAAACTCCTTTCAGGTAGTTGTAGAGCACAATGAGGTCTTCCCTCATCCCCCTCTTCTCCAGACTAAACAATTCCTTTCAGTAAAAGAATTTTTTCTATAATCCAATCTGGACCAGAGATCACAGATCTGGTTGTTTTACCTTGTTGAAACACTGCACAACAACCACTGGAATAAGCCACATCAAAAGTCCCTTCTAGCAGCTGCTGAACCCAGACTGAATATGCACTGATGCTGGCAAGTGACTACTGGCATGAACTTGATAACGCCCTGCATTGTCTAGTGCATCATGTTTGTTACAAGGAGCAGGGGGGTGAGCATATATTTGAGTCTCAACCGAGTGGGCTTAGGGCTATTAGATTCTCTCACCTGGGAGCACACATATTATTTGACCAAAGCACCCAAAAATCCCCATACCTGCTTGCTTTTATTGTTGCTTTTCATGTCAATGCTGACTTTGCTCTCTAAATGTATCCAGAGAGTGTCTCTAGGAGAGAGGGAATCGAGGGCGCCAATGAAGCGGAGATGTGCTTAATGCAGACACCATTAATAAATCACTGGTAGTTAAGATATAGATTGGGTGATGGGTGGCAGATGGGAAGGAGGAATGTCAAATTGCTTTTCTCATATAGATTATTGGATTAACAAGGAAGCAGCGGGCATGTGGCAAACCAATGTAACAAATTACTATCATAAAAAAAAAAAAAAAAGGAGCTCATGGCAGGCTGGTAATAATGCCATGTCGGCCATTAGCTCTCTGGAGAGGTACTTAGAGCTCAACATCCGTCTTCTGGAAAAGAGACGGCCACTGGAACACCAGAGCAAAGAAGGCCCCCATTTACTTCTCCTTCCCCCTCCCCCTGCCTCCAACTCCAGAGCTCGTGCTGGTGAAGCAGGGTGGCCAACAGCAGCTGCAGTGAATAATCACCGTAGCTTTTAATAAGTGCTGCTAATTATTCCCCCTCTGCCTCGGACCAGACTTATCCTCCCCCCTATACCAGCGCACACAGTATTGGTGTGAGATCAGTAGATAAACAAGAAATTGTTGACCTGACTGCTCTCAGGTCCACAATCCTGCTCCATCTAAAGTCACAAATTCACAGATTGCCAGATTGCATTGCATTGGAAGGGACCCTCAAAGGTCATCTTGTCCAAACTCCCCTGCAGTGAGCAACTACACCAGGCTGCCCAGGGCCACATCATGTCTGATCTTGAATGTTTCCAGAGACAGGGTCATAACCACATGCTAAGGCAACCTGTTCCAGTATTTCACCACCTTCACTGTGAAGAACTTCTGTGTTATGTCCAGCCTAAATCTACCCTTCCCCAGTTTAAAATCACTTCCCCTATTCTATTGCTACAAGCCCTTCTAAACAGTCCTTCCCCAGCCTTCCTGTAGCTCCCCTTCAGATATTGAAATCCCGCTATAAGGTCTCCCCAGAGCCTTCTCTTCTCCTGGCTGAACAGCCCCAATTCTTTCAATCTGTCTCCACAAGAGAGTGACTAAAAATCCTTTTTTGCCTTAAATAGAAACAGATCAAGTCTTAATTTTCCTGTTGTTCCAGCTGCCAACCACATGCACATACCTACATTACAGTACATACTAATATTGGGCTGCAAATAATGCCCTCTGATATACACTGAGTGCATCAAAATAAACCTCAAGATGGCTTAAGTTCCTCCTGTCAGAGTCCCCATTGCCTGCTACCAGGAACTCAAGATGCCTGTATGCAGGGAGCTGGCACAGCAGGAGAAAGGCAGACTACCAGTGTTATGTAAATAGTAATGTATATCTTTTAAGATTAATAAAGTAATGGTGCAGCTCTGAAAATTCCCTGCAGAGGAAAGAAGAAATGCATTGCACAGCACCACCACAAAGCCCAGCCCAATCTATCTGTTTTGATCACTAGTTTGGTATCTATGGGGTTCAGTTATTTGGTCTCATAAATTTCCAATTCAGTTTAGGCTGAATAAAATCACACTTTTCTCCTATCCCCCAAGCATGTTTCCATGTTCTATTTTCAGACACTGCATTGATAAGAAGGAGGCTGCATTCCTCTCTGCTTAACCCCTCCCCCCTCAGCTTCACAGCCACTCCAGCCCAGCAGAGCTCATGAACCCCTGGCTGCTCACTCAGACTTGCTCCGAAGTCTGCATGTGTGAAAAAAACAGAAATGGATACCCAAACTTTGTATTTTTCTTACTGGCTTTAAACCCACTAGAGCTATACAGCTCTAGTGGCATTAGAATGCAGGGAAGCTTTCCTCTCCCTTGAGTGTCTTTTTGTTGTGACCCAGGATGGTCATTGCAGCAGAAGGCAGCCACTGACCACTCTAAGTGCTTGCCACCACTGAGGCCTGAAAGTCAGTTCTGAGAGAGGGCAGCTGCCTGAAGCACACAGGCAGCAAGGTGTGCCTGGGGTGCTGCACAGCAAAGCCCACCTGCTCCATTAAATTATAGATAAGCAGGCAATCAAATATTCTAAACAGTCTAGTGAAGGTTATCCAGGTAATATGTAACTTCGAAGTGCCTCTTTCTGCACCCTTTGCTCCTTTTGATTCATGTGTGTGATGAACCAGGGTTTTGGAAGAGCTAGGAGCAGATCCCCTCCTGTGGCATCTTTCTGATGCCTCAGTCCCTAAGCCCAGCTCCTGTATTATACCCTCTCTACCCCATCCCTGTTAGATTCGCCTCCTTTTTGCTGATCCCGTCCTCAGCCTACCCTTCTACTCTCCCTTACTGAGCCCCCACCAAGGTCCATCTCATTTCACTCCACTTCTCCTTTGAGCCAGGCCCTTTGTCCAGTCAGTGAAGCCTTACAATTTCATTTAGCTGCTGACCCTTCAGCCCCAGGCTGATTTTGGCCAGAAGCTGTGGAGAGCAGGACATGGAAGGGCCAGAGAAAGAAACACCAGAAAGTTTAAAGAGGGTGGTTTTCTACTTTCAGCTGTCAACCACCACATTGGAATAACCACTGGTGCTGTTGGTATTCAAAGGTCATTTTCCTGAAGAGGCAAATAACAAACCAAGATGTGGAGAGTGGGATGTTGCAGGCAGACCAAAAAAGGGCACCAAATGCCTTGTTGGTGCCACTAAAATCGCATACCAGATCTGTGAACAAACACCTTCTGCTCTCAGGGTTGTTACCTGGTGCTTCCTGCATGCCCAAAATTAGAACCCCATGAAAGAGGTGCATGTGTTCCTCTGTGTGTGCAGCTGCACACACGTACACTAATGTCTCAGGACTGGTGCAACTGAGCTGGAGCTGTGATTACAGCCATGCCATAACCTACCACAGGCACCAAGGGCTACAGCTCTCCATGGAAACTCTAATTCCTGTGAAATGCGATCTTTCCTTGGTTTTATTTAGAAGAAAGCCACAGAAACTAGCCAAGAGGTCACAAAGCTGGATAAAAAGCTTTCAGAAAGCAAGAACACCAACAGCCTATCACACAGATTGCTCCTGGCCCTACTCCCCAGTCAAGCTGGCTTTTAGGGTTTGCTTCTGGAGACACAAGTTATTTATGTTTGCCACCCACCTCTGTGTCAACACACACACCGACTGTTGTCTCCTCTTTGTCAGTTTGAAAAAGAAAAACCAACAGATAAATATAGAGGGCAGTTTCATCACCTACACATCCTTTCCTATATAATTTCTCCTGGGCAGATGAACAGAAATGGTGGAAGTGGTTTAAATGTACAGTGGAAAAGCTGTTTGCCCATCATATGCTTAAAAAAATAGCAACACCACCTCCTGATTATGCAGAGAGCATTCTAACTTTATGTATACTTCTGTGTAGAATGGCTTCAGGAATGACAGGATCCAGATCCTAGGCTGCATCAAGGGGAACGCGGCCAGCAGGTCAAGGTTCTTCTCATTTACTCTGCTCTTGTGAGACCCCACCTCAAATACTGCATCCAGTTCTGGTGTCCCCATCATAAGAAGGACATCAAACTGTTGGAGTGAGTCCAGAAAAGGGCCACAAAGAAGATCCAAGGGCTGCAGCATCTCTGCTATGAGGACAGGCTGAGGAAACTGGGGTGTTCAGCCAGGGGAAGACTCCAGGGGAACCTTATAGCTGTCTTCCAGTGCTTGAAGGAAACCTACAGGAAGTCTGGAGAAGGACTATTCTTAAGGGTATTTAGCAATAAGGAATGGTTTTAAGCTGAGGGACAATATGTTTAGACTAGATTTTAGGATTAAGTTCTTCAGTATAAGGGTGCTGAGACTCTAGAATAGGATGTCCAGAGAGGTTGTGATTGCCCCCTCCCTGGAGGTGTTTAAGGCCAGGTTGGGTGAGGCCTTGAGCAGCAAAATGTAGTTGAGAGGCATCTGTGCCCATGGCAGTGAGGTTCAAGTATGTGATCTCTGAAGTCCCTTCCAACCTAAGCCATTCTGTGATTCTACAACATATCAGTCAAGTATATACATTTCCTGGCTAACCTATAGCTCAGGTTACTCACTAGGCTTACAAAGCACAGCTCTGGCCTGGCTTTCTGACTATCCTGTAATAACAGAAAGTGGTAAGTCTAACTGGTTTCCATGCAGCATTTCACCGCCTTCACTTGCGGAATTGGTGCCAATAGCACTTTTTAAAGGGGTATCTGTAATAGTAACCCCCCAATTTCCATTTTCCTGACCAGTGCATCTGAGTAAAGCTTCACATACAATCTGTCCATACAGCTGCATATCTGCAAAGAGCTGGGCACTTTCAGTTCCCTGTCCTGTGACACAGACTTGCAGGCCAGTGTGATGTTACCCAGCACAGCAGCAAAATCACAGGACTAGGTGCTTTCATCAACAAACATCAGGCTGTGGCACAAGACGTTCAAGTGCCAAACTGCTAAACTAGACCTGATGTGAAGGAAGAAAAACTCCAGAACCCTAGAAAATTCAGAATACTTCCCAATTCTATTCTCCATAGGAGATATGGAGATGGAGATGGAGATGGAGAGGCTGAGGGAGCTGGGATCGTTTAGCCTGAAGAAGAGGAAGCTGACAGGAGACCTTATTGATCTCTACAGCTATCTGAAAGGAGATTGTAATAAGGCCAGTGTTGGCTTCTTCTCCCAAGTAAGTAATGGCAGGACAAGAGGTAATGGCCTCAAGCTGTGCCAGGAGAAGTTTAGATTGGATATTAGGAAGAATTTCTTTACCAAAAGAGTGGTTAGGCATTGGAACTGGCTGCCCAGAGAGGTGAGGGAGTCATCATCCCTGGAAGTATTTTTTAATAAATGTGGCACATTGGCACATAGTCATGTGGTGTTAGGTTCATGGATGTGTGAGGTTGGACTTGATGATTTCAGAGGTCTTTTACAAACTTCATGATCCTATGATTCTGTATTTGTCAAAAGAAATGTCCCTGTTTTGATGCCCTATACCTTAACACAAAGACTGTCTGTGTTACAGGCCCATGCAACATGGCCCGTTTATGACACAGATCATCAGACATTACACAGGAAACAGCAAGGGTCACTATAAACATCTGATTTGTGAGATTAAATGTGTCTACCAAGCCAGTGAGGTGCCTGTAAAGATATGAAAACATGCCAAGTGCCTAAGAAGTCTTCTACCACACAAGCAGGGTTCAAATACAGACTTAACAGTAGCATCTAGGAGAAAAAAAAAAAAATTACAACCTTCTGTAAGCATCGTTTAAAAGCTGTTTGTCCATCTATAGATCATAGGTTGTCCTTTCCCTCTCATGACACTGGGGCAGGTGGCTCCAGACCAAAGGGTCTTTTCCCTATCTGTTAAATATGGAGGATTTAAAATGTACAGGTCTTTGTGCAGAGAGCTGATTTCTTGAATTCTATCTGTTAATTAACTAGATGCCAACTGGAGGGTACAGGTGTTTGGCAGTTTCATGAGCCACACACCACAGAGTCGGCAGCTGCTGTTATATTATCTGGAAGTGCCAAATACTCCTCAAAAACTGGGGATGACCCAAATACTGTGACTGTCTTTGGTACAACAAGATTTTGGTCAGTCTTAGCTGTGAAAGGGGCTCAGGTCTCAGACTGATAAGGCCTAGCAGATCTAACCATTGGGTTGTGGATATTGCAGTCCCAGCTGTGTTTCTGCATGAGGTCTGCCCAGACAGCCTCACGGCATTTGTGCCAGCATGTCAGCTCCCATGGTGCTGGTAAGCCCAGGGAAAAACAGTCAGGAAAGAATCATAGAATGCATTGGGTTGGAAGGGACTCTCAAAGGCCCTTTTGTCCAACTCCCCTGCAGTGATGAGGGACATTTCCAACTACATTAGGGTGCACAGGGCCCCATTAAGTTTGGCCTTGAAAGTGTCCAGGGATGGGGCCTTTGCCACCTCTCTGGGCAACCTGTTCCAGTATTCACTATCCTCATTGTAAAGAATTTTCTCCTGGTGTTCAACCTAAATCTACCCTGCTCTAGTTTAAAACCATTGCCCCTTGTCCTACCGCTACTCCTAAACAGCACCTCCTCAGCCTGTAGATCCTCCTCAGATGTTGAAATGCTGCTATAAAGTCTCCCCAGAGCATTCTCCAGGCTGAACAACCCCAACTCTCCCAGCCTGTCTTCACAGGAGAGGTGCTCCAACTCTCTGATCATCTTCATGGCCTTCCTCTGGACCCACTCCAGCAGGTCCATGTTCTTTTTGTGTTGAGGACTCCAGAGCAGGACACATTACCCAATAGGGATGGATGTAAATACCACAGCCCTGGTAGTTTCATGAGCAGCCAGAAGTGGCTTCAGGTGAAAAAAAATATTCAAGTTTTAACACCAGTAGCCTCCTTTCTCTGAGTGCCCTTCTCCACTTCCCCATCTATCTTGCCTGCTTTGCTTTGGTCTGTGGTGGAGGAACTGGTCTGCAGGCAGGACATAGCCATTGGGGATTGCAAACTGGATACGGTCCTGAATTTATTCCCATTGCTGTGTCTCAGCCCACCAGTTATAGCCAGTCACAGCTTTAAGAGGAATGATCTTAAACATGGTATAGCAGAGATTATTGAAGATGCCCATTGCCCAGTCATGACCATAGGACAGCTACGACCACAGCTGAGAGGAAACAGACCTGAGACTCCAAGAGGATATTCAGTGAGTATCCAGGCTTGCTATTTCAAGGGAGGCTTAAGAAAATGATGCCTGCAGCTCCCATGAAAAAAAATCCATACCTCCTGTCAGGGATGAGATCTGTCATGCACCCAGTGAGTTTATCTGCAGGAGACTACAGAGTGCCTGACGCAGACACAACGCTGACAGAACAGCAGGGTTCACTGGCGAGGCCACTGGAGCTGTGAACAGACAGCAAGGTCTCCTTCCCCAGCTCCCCCAGAAGCTGATTAGCATGCTCCAGAAAGGTGTTGCATGTGCAAGATATCTGTGAGGCCCGCTGCCAGCTTTTTGCCAAAGCAGTGATTTTTTTGTGATGTGAGTTACTGCTTTCTTCTAGTAATTATTGATAATGCTCTTGGATGAGTTACAGATGTTTAAAAATGAATTAGATTGTATGTGTGTCTGTCTCTCCCATCCCCTTTCTGTTTCTCCACCACAGGATCTCTGGCTTTGAAATGTTGATACATATTCATTACAGCTTCTCCAACTTGAAAGGCATAGCTAAAGGGAGAGCTCAGATCAACAAGGATGTGAAAGCGGCAATGAAAGCAGGATACGTGGCTGTAAGCACAGTGAGTAAGCAGCATTTGAGCAGTTAGCACAGGGAACAGGCTAACAGGAGATCTGAATCCTGGCTCCAGTTCTGCAGCTATCCCAGATGGACAAGACTTTGTGCCTTAGCTCCCTCAGCCATATGATTGGTGCAACTGTGCTCACCAGTACTCTGAAGCATTATGATGTATAAATACAAACTCGAACTGGTGGCAAATGAATCCAGCTGTCACCTTTCCTGTCATTTCCAGCTGTCAAAGTAATGAATTCAATGAGAAATTCTTTGGAGGGGAGGGGGAGGGGAGAAGACCTGAGCAGGTATCAAAACCACAGTTGAAAGCATCCTCAGCCCATAGTGCTGAGAGTTGAATCTGAGTGGCATGTGGAGAACATCGGTTTTGGACAGTCATACATACACATGCACATGTGCTTTGTGTGTACACAGAGACAACTTTTGTTCTGTTTTATTTTGAAGAGTTCCCAACACAAAAGTTAACACAATAAAGAAAGAAACTGGATGGATCTTCCATGCCTATTCCTGTAATGTGGGATTTAGTGAGATAACACAGATGAATCATAGAACTGTTGAGACTGGAAGACAACTTTGAGATCATCAAGTCCAGCCACTCACCTAGAGCTCAAAATCCCACTACTACTGCGAAGTTGCTAACACTAAACCATGTCCCTAAGCACCACAGCCATGCATCTTTTAAATCCCTCCAGGGATGATGACTCCACCACCTCCCTCAGCAGCCTGTTCCAGTGCCTGATAATCCTTTCTTGGATAAACTTTTTCTAATATCCAACCCAAACCTACCCTGGCACAACTTGAGGCCATTTTCTTTTGTCCTGTCACGTTGCATGCAAGAAGAGACTAATCTCCACCTTGTTCCAGTCTCTTTCATGGTAAATGTAGAGGGTGATGAAGTCTCCACTCATCCTTCTCTTCTGAAGACTGAGCGACCCCAGCTTCCTCAATGTTCCTCATAAGATTTGTGTTTAAGACCCTTCACCAGATAAGTTGCTCTTACTTGGACATACCCCAGCACCTCAATGTCCTGAAGATGAAATATGAGCCTGTGTTTCTCAGGGACATTGCAAGACTGCAGGTGTGAAGAGAGGAGGAAACACTTCCATCTGCCTCTTTTCTCTTATTTCTGCTGCAGCTCTGTGTCTGCATTTCTTTAATCTGAAGTTGTGTCTAACACTAGAAGGCATTTGGCTAGTGGCCTCCATCTAAGGCAAGAAAGAAAATTACATCGGGTAGGAATTCAGTCATTAATCTAGAAAAATCCTTCATAACTGAATTTTAATCAGAACTACTGAGAAATTTAGGGGTTTAGCAAGCTGGCATTTTTTTTTATATATATATAAAATCAAGGCAGCTGAAAAATTCCCAAGCAGGCTTGGCAGTGTCATCTGAGGAGTTCTGCCTCTCTCTGGCACAGCTTCAGAATGCAAAACTGTGGCGTATGGGACACATGCAAGCCCTTGTGTGAAAGCACATTCACCTGTTAACCCTAGAGCAGCCTTGCAGAGAAGGACACGGGGGTCCTGGTAGATGAGGTGCTTGGCATGTGCCAGCAATGTGCGCTGGCAGCCCAAAAAGCCATCCATGTCCTGGGCTGCACCAAAAGATGTGTGGCCATCAGGTCAAGGGAGGTGATTTTGCCCCTCTGCTCTTATGAGAGTACTACATCGAACTCTGGAGCCCCCAACACAAAGAAGACATGGATCTGTTGTAGAGAGTCCAGAGGATGGCCACAAAGATGATCAGAGGACTGAAGCACCTCTCCTATGAGGATGGGCTGAGGGATTTGGGTCTGTTCAGCCTGGAGAAGAGAAGGCTCCAGAGAGAACTTATAGCAGCCTTCCAGGACCTGAAGTGGGCTACAGGAAATCAGGAGAGGGACTTTGTATAAGGGACTGTGGTAACAAGACAAGGGGCAATGGTTTTAAACTACAGCAGGGTAGATTTAGATTAGACATTAAGAAGACATTCTTTACTATGAGGGTGGTGAGACACTGGAATGAGTTGCCCAGGGAAGCTGTGGATTCCTCATCCTTGGAAGAGTTTAAATTCAGGCTGGACAAGGCTTCGAGCAACCTGTTCTGTGAGAGGTGTCCCTGTCCATGGCAGAGAGGGTTGGAACTAGATGATCTTCCCAACTCAAGCCAGTTGTATGATACTCATTTTCCAATCAAGACACCACCTGCCCTTTCTTTCCTTTATCCTTTTGTTAAATACAAGGACGGTGAAAAGTTTCAAATTAATGGCAACAAGCATCAGCACAGAGCAGGTTGAGCACTAGCAATCCTTGAATGAGCTTTTTTTTTTCTTTCTTACACCTCCTGATGCTAATGTGTCTCAGATAACATCCCCAGAGATGAGAGAGTAGTTTGCAGGTTTTTTCACTTCCTAGCCTCTCTGCCAGGCTTGCCAGTGAAAGAGTGAGACAGTTTCTAGTAGTGGTGGTATTTCTGACGTTCACTGATGGAGTAGGAACTGGACTGGGACTAAGTTCATTTCCTATCGGCTGACAGCCAGTCAGCACATGATAGAAGTTTGCAGTCCCTGCTGGTGTGGGCTGGATTCATATTGGCAAACTCTACATGAAAGGGCTGTCTAACCCATTACTAGCTTGTCGATGCCAAGACATTACCCCATCTCCTGTGAGTATTCATTTTATAGTCTCTATGATGAATAGCCCTGATATAAAATAGTTGGGGATGAAAAGGTACCAAAAATTGGAAAAGCGTATACAGGAAGAAAGCAGAGCTGTTTGTTTCTTGAGGCACAAAGATCCATCTCTGAGCTGGATCTGGACCATCCATCTCTGGACAATGGATACCACTGGATTTATAAAGGAGACCTTTTGTCAGCTTCACAAAGGTCACATCTGGAACATAGGCTCTAACCACCATGTGCAAAGAGAGATGCAAAGCAGGTTGCCAGGAACTCTGACCAGCTGCAGTCCCCAGAAGTGAGCTATGAAGATGAGTAGACTTGGGACTTGTCCCTAGGGCACCCAGAAGGGAGGGTCATGTAATAAATGATTCTGAGAGAACCAAACTGTCTGCTACAAAAGCACCTGGACTAGCACTTGGACAATCAAACTTCAGTGTATGAAATAATACTTTGATTCATCTTATAAGTACCCAGCAACCCTGAGGGAGAACATCATGGAAAACCCAATAAAACTATGACAGAGCAGAAATCATGTGTCAACCCCCAGCTCTGGTTTCTTTTGGGTTTCTTTTGGGAATTTTCCTCTTCTCTTGTCCTGCAGCTCCCTCTTCCCAGGGTAGAGGTTGAAATACCAACTTGCCAAGATGATCAAGCAGAAGGCACAGGCCAGACACTTGGCAGCATGAGCCACCTTAGTACCATGAGGCAAATGGCTCTGTCCCAATTTCTTACTACAAGAGAGCATGTCCCAAGTGTGGCACTAGCTAAGCTATGAAATTTGTTGCTTAATTTACACATATTCATCACTGAAGTGAGCTGTGTGAACAGTGAAGGGTTGTTCAAGAGGCAGCAGGTAGAGTGAAGGAGAGTCGGCCCTGCTACCTGCCTTAGGACAACACCATCTTGGTTTCCTCCACAAAAGGCACAGAACATGTATTTAGGAATCATTTTGTAAAAGGGACTAAGTATGACCCAAGTGTTACTACAGACACTCCTTAGTGAGGTCATGCTTGTGGCAGCTGATGCTCCTTCATAAATCATTAGAAATAAATCATGGAATGGGTTGGGTTGGGTTCCAATCCCCCTGCCAAGGGCAGGAACACCTATCACTAGACCAAGTTGCTCAAGGCCTTGTCCAGTCTGGCCTTGAACACTTCCAGGGAGAGGGCATCTATGACCTTCCTGGGTAACCTGTTCCAGTGTCTCACTGTAATTGGTGTTTTTGACTTACAGCAGCAAAGATAGTTCTGGTTGATGACAGACAGCTTTACTGTGAGCTTTACTCAATGTCTTTCTCCCAAGATAAGGAGACCATCATAAAGATACCAGTAGTGGTTTAGGGGGAGCTGGATACTGCTGTTTGAATTGATAGCAGGACAGCCTCCATTCACCTCTCCTGGTGTGAGGCACCAGAGGAGGCTGAGACACAAGGACTGTGGTACTCATGACCAGAGTATGTGCTCTTTACTCTCAACTGTATCATCTCCACCAAATTATTTTCTGACAGTAGATTAAACTCTAAGTGAGTTACATGTTCCCTTCTGCTAACAAGCCACCTGATCTCACACTGCCCATGTCTGTCACCTGAAAGGCCCAAACCACTGGGGGAATCATAGAATCATCGAATAGTTGAGCTTGGAAGAGAGCTTTGAGATCATCAAGTCCAACTGCTCACCTAGAGCTCACATTCCCACCACTACATTTAACTACATCCATAAGCACCAGATCCACATGTCTTCTAAATACCTTTAAGGATGATGACTCTACCACCTCCCTGGGCAACCTGTTTCAATGCTTCATAACCCTTTCTGGGAAGTAATTTTTCCTAATATCTATATCTCTCTATGGAGTATATCCTATTATCCTAATATCCGAATCTCAGCCCAGCTTGAAGCTATTTCCTGTTGTCATGTCACTTGCTGCATGTGAGAAGAGACCAATCCCTGCAAAACAGTAGTTTGGGTAAATGAACTACAACCTGGAGCATGTAGTGTAGAAGGGAATGTGTAAGGGTGGAAGCTATTTAAAGCAGCTACCCATAGAAGGACTGCAGTTTGAGAATAGCTACATCTAGACAACAAGAGGTTCCTGTGGATTCACCCAGGAGATGATAGCTGAGTGGCATGCCAAGCATGAGACCTGCAGTATAGACCATGACTTTCCGGACCATAAAAGACCACTCTGGTATAGACCAAGGCAGATACAGACCCCCCCCAGAAGGCAGTGCAGGCTACCAAAAGACTTAATTCAGATTTAAGACCACCACGTGACTTCTCACTGATACTGGGAGAGGCAGGAACATTAAGGTGAGGGGAGTGAACTCCAGGCCACTAGGAACAGGGCCAGTAAATGCAGGTAAATAACTAAAGGATCTAGTTGCAGTGGGTGCTGTGATAGTGTTTTGCTATGGGCAAGGAGAGGTGGCATGGGAAGAAGTGAAATAAATCTATCTGAAAGGCATTCATTACCCATGCCAGAGTGCATTGAATATGCCAGAGCTAAGATATGTGCTGCTGGCAGCCTTCCCAAGCTAATGCATAGGGCAAAAGGGAAATCTATTTCCCTGAGATTCTGGCAAGGAAAGACAAAATGAACAGCTATTTTTCCTCAGAGGAAAGAGTTCACCATGTTTTTTCTACCCTTTCGAAAAGCCACAGAACCAGAAAAGATAGCAGTGTTTTCTCTTGGACAGTATCTCTTCCTTCTTTCACTGCCCATGTGAGTCTCTGGTAGGCTGTTTTAGAGTCTCATAAACCTTTGCTGAGAGACCAAATCCTCCACTGCTTCTTCCTGACAGCACCGTGATTTAACTGTGCAAGAGGAGGACAGGAATTATCTGAGCTTGAGCTGCCTTCAGCCACTGAAGTTGAGTGATGTCTCTTACTTTGTGCATGTTTAGGTGCACGCAAGCTGTCACTACTCCCAGGCCTCAAGCGACAACAATTTTGTCCCTGCTGGCAAGGGCTGTACCCTCAAAGTGCTAGAAGATTACTCCAGACTCATCTGCAGGTCCCTCCTACCATTTCGCTTCCTGCAAAGGAAAAAATGGCTTCACTGGCCAGGAAGCAGTCTGTAGGGACAGCTGTGGTCACAAGCATTCCTCATCACTAATGTGCATTGTCCCTGTGATTGCAGCTACCTGATGGAAGCGAGTCTCCCTGGCTGTTTCAGGCTTCAGTCTGATCCATGAGGGAGCCTTTAAGCTATGCCTGCAACTTTTCTTCATGATCCAAGACAAGTCTCCTTCCTTTTCTTCTCTGGGGAGGATCAGAAAGCTAAGCTTTTAAGTTATCTCTGTCTTTAATTCATCCATATATGTAACAGCTGTTTCTCTGAATTGCAAACCAAGATCTATTCTCATTACACTGAAGAGAAAATATAAGGGTTCATTTCTGTTCTCACTTTTAAAGTCAGATACAATGAATTCTTATATTGACCAGCTCTGATCAAGAAAGACTTCAACAAAGCAGCAGAGGAACATGGCTGTCTATCTCTCTCTAGAGTGTGTGTGTGTATGCACATAGACTGCCCCTGAAAAATAAAATCCTTCTGTATGCTTATTTTTCTCTTTGAGTTTCCAGGACAACCGTGGTTTCACTCAGTGATGTCCCCATATAACTCTTGGTCCTCTCTTTCAGAAATGGCTTTATAAGGGCACTGGTTTTTACCAGTTTCTATAGCTTTTCCATATGCTTCCAATGACCCACACTGAACAGTCTGTGAACATCAGGACACAGAGAAGCAAGCCCAGAACAAGCTGTGGTGTGACCCTGAGGAGAGCATCAGCAGCTCCAGCATAATGGCCTCTTGCATACATGATTCCTCGAGGTTTCATCTGGAGACACTTACCCCACACTGTCCTGCACTGTCCCACGGTGTCCAAGCTGGTGAAACATGAGTTTGATGGGTGGACCACTGGATGGGTAAAGAATTGGCTAACTGGCTTGATGGCCGCACCTAGGGTGGCTGTCAACAGGTCCATGTCCAAGTGGAGGCCAGTGACAAGCAGAGTCCCTCAGGGATCAGTCCTGGGACCAGTCTTGTTCAACATCTTTGTCGGTGACATGGACAGAGGCATTGAGTGCACCCTCAGCAAGTTTGCTGATGACACAAGCTGTGTGGTGCAGCAGACACGCTGGAGGAAAGAGATGCCATTCAGAAGGACTTGGACAGGCTGGAGAGGTGGGCACAAGCCAACCCCATGAGGTTCAACAAGACCAAGTGCAAAGTCCTGCATCTGGGTCAAAGCTCAACATGAGCCAGCAGTGTGCACTTGCAGCCCAGAAAGCCAACCAGATCCTGGGCTACTTCAGGAGAAGTGTGGCCAGCAGGTCGAGGGGATTCTCCCCCTCTACTCTACTCTGGTGAGACCCCACCTGGAGTACTGCATCCAGTTCTGGAGCCCCTATCACAAGAGAAATGTGGGCATGCTGGAGCATGTCCAGAGAAGGGCCACAAGGATGATCTTCTATGAGGACAGACTGAAAGAGTTGGGGCTGTTCAGTCTGGAGAAGAGGAGGCTCCAAGGTGACCTTATTGTGGCCTTCCAGTATCTGAAAGGGGCCCACAAAAAAAGCTGGGGAGGGACTTTTTAGGCTATCAGGTAGTGACAGGACTAGGGGGAATGGAGCAAAGCTGGAGTTGGGTAGATTCAGACTGGACGTGAGGAAGAAGTTCTTCAGCATGAGAGTTGTGACACCCTGGAATGGGTTGCCCAGGGAGGTGGTTGAGGCCCCATTGCTGGAGGTGTTTAAGGCCAGTCTGGATGAGGCTCTGGCCAGCCTGATCTAGGGTAGGGTGTCCCAGCCCATGGCAGGGGGCTTGGAACTAGATGATCCTTGTGGCCCCTTCCAACCCTAACTGATTCTATGATTTTATGATTCTATGATTTTATGATTCTATGATCCCATTTACTTTATCAAATAAACTATCTCATTTGGCTATCAGGTAAAAGTATATCCAAAGACAGGTACTGTGCTATCACTCCTTATCCTGGCATGCCTCTTATCTAGGATAACTTGTTCTGCATCTGTATCCAAAGGCACTCAGAGGCATGAGCTCTCCTCATTAACTTTGTACTCTTGGAGGCATCTCAGTAACAGCAGTGATTGTGCTCACAGCATGCAGGGGGCTTTAGCATTTTTTTCCTAAACTGACACAATCACTTAATTGATGTCATTTTTGGATAGCCAAGTAGCAGCAGATGCCTCGGTTCATGTTGCCACTGTCCCAGATTATCCTCTGCACTTTGGAGCTTCCTGGTAACAGAGCTATGCAAGGAAAATCTGCAAAATCTGTACAGCAGTACCTATTTCCTTCCCCAATTTCCACTAGGAACAGGTCCTTCTAGTGTCTGAAGTGCTTACCTGCTGCGAAACACAAACCCAAGGGTTTGTCTTGTGTGCTGGTTTGAGGCTAATTGGAATTGACCTATCCCGTGCCCATCGGTATGGTGAGTGATGGTCCAAGTACAAGTATGGTGAAGCCTGGCAGATTGACTACATCACTTTGCCTCGTTCTCATTCTGGCAAGCAGTATGTGCTAACAATGGTAGAGGCCAGCACCGGATGGCTGGAAACCTATCCAGTTCCACATGCTACTGCACGCAACACCATTCTTGGTTTGGAGAGACAAATCATGTGGAGACATGGAACTCCAGAGAGAATCGAATCAGACAATGGCACTCATTTCAAGAACAATCTTGTGAAAAACTGGGCCAAAGAGCACGGTATTGAATGGATCTACCACATCCCCTACTATGCACCAGTTGCAGGAAAGATTGAGCGCTACAACGGTTTGCTCAAAACCACCCTAAAAGCCATGGGGGGTGGAACT
>WBNM01035984.1:0-23419 GCA_013399055.1 Ramphastos sulfuratus | reverse complement strand
GTAAGGCAAACCTTGGGGTAAGGTATAGGGGTGGGGAGAAGGTGGAAGGGTGGTTGGGAGCCCCTCCTGGGGTCTCTGATTTCTGGGAGGGGTGTTGTGTTTCTGTATTACCTTTTCCTTGTATATTTCTGTAAATACTCCTGTATATAGTGTATATATCTGCTTGTACATTGTGCTGAGCTGTAAATAGAGCTTCAGTCCTTAACTTCCAGCCGGCTGAGTTCTAGTCTGGGTGATTTTACAAAGTGTGTGTGGGGGAGGGGACTCCCAAACCGTCACATCTTGCTACCCCTTTTCTGGGAAAGTTGCTCTTCAAGCCCTGGGATCTCACCTGTGGGAACATTTCCCTAATTTTCAGACTATTCATTATCGTTCCCTTCATTTCCACTGTAAGCATCAGTCCAGCTCCTTCCATCATTGCATCAATCCACACAAACCCAAGAAAATTTATCATCATTTAAATAAACGATATTATTTATCATCAGAAAAAAAAAAAGTGGAAACAGTTTGAGAAATTTAAATTGATCTGAATAAACAGAGCAGGTCTGTGAGAGACCCGATGTCACTGAAGACGGCCTGGCTCATTGCAGAAGAGTTGGACTTGTTGACCTTTAAAGGACCTTTACAAGCCAAAGCATTCTATGATTCCTTGGCTGAAAACTCAGACCATTGACCATTTGCACTGCTGTCTCCTTCCATTTTTCCTATTCTATCCCACAGCAAAGTTTGCCATGAAAAATCTCAATTGGTATGGTTCAGAAAATTATATAGGAAATTTTAAATACTAAACAGTGAAAGGAGATAGTGGCTCAGATTATGATTTCAAGGAGGCTTCTTCACCTTTGCTAGTAGCTCTCATTCCTTATCAGTCTGAGAAGATCAAACTTACTCTCTACCTGATGGGACATGAATGCTGGTGGGATATAAGCAAGTGGTTATGACAGCAGCCCAGTTCCTGGGGTGTTAAAAAAAAGCAGAAACCCAGAATTTAATAGCTACATATACTGAAAAGATCATGTGAATAAGATGTTCCTGCTTATCATTTTACCAGACTTTATTTTCCTTCTCTTTATCAGAAAAAAAAAAAAAAAAAAAAAGGCAATAAAATCCCAGATCCAGACCTGGTTAAGAGCAGTTTAGATTTGGTGCATTCAGAAACCTATCCAAGTCCAATGGGACCTTGTGCAGCTCTGAGAAATCCCCTTGGAAATGGAGTCTTCCCTCCAGAAAGATGGAGAATTAGTATTGGGAAGTGAACAAAAATAGAGATGTTCCAAATCATTATCTAAAGGTTATGTAAAGGTTATGCAAGGTAGAAGAGTGATACTCAATATTGCTAGACATTGCTCTGCCCATTGACTTGCTGTGGGATACAGGGCAAATGGTGTCTCAGTGCCCCCATCCATGAAATGTGCATGACAATTCATAGGAGACCTGGTAGATTACAATAACATTTTTGAGATGCAGAAATTGTTACAAATGGACAATTTAATTTTTTTTTTTAATCTAAGTCTTACTGTTTCAGGAGGATAGAGATACTGAAAAGATGAAGAGAACAGATTGATCAGCATCTCTCTAACAAGGAGGGGCTGAGAGACCTGCGGCTTTGTAGCCTGTAAAGCTTTGTAGACTGAGGGGGTATCTTATCAATGCTGATCAATATCTAAAAGGTTAGAGGTCATGAGGATGGGGCTGGGCTCTTTTCAGTGGTGCCCAGTGATAGGACAAGAGGCAACAAGTACAAATTAGCACACAGGACGTTTCAATTGAACTTAAAGAAAAAAGTTCTTTCCTGCGAAGGTGTTGGAACACCAGAATAGGCTGTCCAGAGAGGTTATGAAGTCTCCTGCTCTTGAGACTTTCAAAATCCACCTGGATGCATTCCTGTGCAACCTGCTCTAGCTGATCTTGCTTTAAGGGGGGTTGAGATAGATGATCTCCAGAATCATAGAATCATAGAATGGTAAGGTTGGAAGGAGACCTCAAGGATCATCCAGTTCCAACCCCCGGCCATACGCAGGGACACCTCCCACTANGCCAAGGCAGGATCACCTAGGGTAGTCCCCACAGGAATGCATCCAGGTGGGTTTTGAAAGCCTCCAGAAAAGGAGACTCCACAACCTCCCTGGCCAGCCTGTTCCAGTGCTCCATCACCCTCACTATAAAGAAGTTTCTCCTCATGTTGAGGTGAAACCTTCTATGTTCAAGTTTGAATTCATTGTTCCTTGTCTTATTACTGTGCACCACTGAAAAGAGATTGGCCCCATCCACTTGACACCCATCCCTCAGATATTTATAGACATTGATCAGATCCCACTTCAGTCTTCTCAAGACTAAACAGCCCCAGGTCTCTTGGTCTCTTCATAGGAGAGATGGTCAGTCAGCCACTTCAGTTGTGCCAGAGAATTATATACATTCTTTACCAAAACAAAACAAAACAAAACAACCTCATGAAACCTAAAGCTAGTATCACACCACAAAGAAGGGAACTGGGTTTTGTAATCAGATCTCCTTAGCCATATTGTGACATTGGCCACTACAGAATATCACTCCGGAAACATCCATCATTCTGAGAGATCCTTGATCTTCTGGCACAATAAGCAGGTTATTAAAGCTATCTACTGTTCCTGCAGAACAGCAAACACTCACATCAGCTAAGAAGCACGCACTTATTCCCTTCTGTTCCCAGAAGGGCTGTATGCAAGACTAACGGCAAAATGGCTTTGTCTACAGCAGCATGCCTTAGAATTGCATATCATAAACTGTGCTTTAACCTCACTTTGACTGTGTCTATTTATAAAGTACAGGACATCAAATGTGAAGAAAGAGATAAATAATATCAAATAGAAATAATGAAAATTCTACAAGTAGTAGAGCACAATATGCAGCGTTATTGCACATCACAGAATCATTACAGTTGGAAAATATCTCTAAGATTATCAGATCCAACCTTCTACCCAACACCTCCATGACCACTAGACCATGTCCCAAAGTACCACATCAACACTTTTTTCTAAATGCCCCCAGGGATGGTGACTCCACCACTTCCTTGGGCTGTCTGTTCCAATGTCCCACCACTGCTTCAGTAAAGAAATTCTTCCTGATATCCAATATCGTTGACCCAACTGGCGCAAAATTGCTATGTGCGAGCAGTTTAGCTCATCTCCTTTCCAGCCTTGACTGAGATCAGGAAGACAATAGCTGGATTCTTGGATTATGATAAACGGCATGACAGTAGATATTTACCTGAGATGACAAAGCTGCAGATGAAAAGCCCTGTCCCAAAGAAGGCAAAGCCCAGTCTGAAGACAATTCTCCCACGACAACAAGTCCTGTCTGCTTTCCATAGCCACGTGACTTTATATGAAGCATCAGGATTTACAGAGCATTTGCCTTATGTATTAAAAAAGGCTGTTTTCAGGTTTTCTTCCCTCCCTCCCTTCCTCCCTCCCTCCCTCTCTCCCTCCTTCCCTCTCCCCCTACTGCTTCCTCTTCCTTTCCCTCCCCTCCCTCCCTCCTTCTCTGCCTCCTTCCCTCTCTCCTTCCTTCCCTCCTTCCCTCCCTCTTCTCCTTCTCAAATTTTAGGAGAGCTACAGACTATAGTTTATAGAGATGTGGTGCTTTTAGGCACATTTCAGAGTTCAAGAGAAGATTAAACTGCTTTATAGATATGAAAAAAATATATATATTTTGGCTGGATTTTATCTAATCACACTTCAGAAGAAGGTCAGGTACAACTCAAGTCTTCTGTCAGCTTTGTTTCACACCTGACTGTCACTAGCAAGTGCAAAGGTCTCTAGCAACATTATCAGCTGAGGAAGGAAACAATGCACAGTGCAAAATGGCTCCCAGCAAGTCACTTGCAGCTACACATACAACTGGCAGCCTCGAGAAGGGAGCATGTGCTTGCTGTGTGATCCTGAATTTACTGCTATGGATTAATATTCCTCCCCCCCTCCAACTCTTGCAGTAGCTCACTATGGGATTTACAATGTCATGTGAAGACCCCTTTTATAAACTGCTGCCTGTAATAGCTGGAACACTGAAAATCACCAAAGACAAGCTGAGTGCTGGCTCAGAATTTTAATGCATTTTGCATGTGGGATTTGATACTGGGACCAGACTTTTGCAGTCCTTGTTTAGAAATCACAGCTGAAGGTATCAACCAGATATATCCAACAGTGCCAACTTTTACACTAAGTGTTGTATCATGACAGCATTTTTGATGTAATAATTACATATCAGGTTGATGTAAGAACTTTAGGTCAGCTATTCTAAATTACATCAAAAGTCCATGTAACTATGAAGTCTTTGTCCAGCAGTGACTGGAAGAAACTGTATCAAATGTATATCTGGAATATCCAGAGAACCCTGCCAATATCCTCCAGCAGACTGCAACTGGGATTTCCTGAGCCACTGATGGCATCTCAATAACCCCCTAGTAAGATCCCATTCCCTAACATAGTCCAGACCCCTCTAAAGCCCATCTAAGCAAACGTATCTACAACATCTGCAAAGACATCCACATGTGAACCACTTGTTTAACAACCCAAATCCTTTTAATGGTTCTGTTGAAGCTGCTAGTTTAATTCAGTTCCCCTTACTTCTCCCAGCATTGAGCAACTATTCTCTACACCATTAGTAAGAAAACAGAAAGGGCCTTGGCTCATTCCTGGGCACAACTCTCCCAGTATGTCCAGAAAATCCTTAAACTACCCCTACTCATACCAAAACCAGGAACTCACTTAAGTTATGCATCAAATCCAGGCCCAAGAAGTGTGGACATTATTAAAGGTAGAGTCAGGATATCTGAGTCCTCACTGCTGATCTAATTCATCATAGTTCTCTGTCATCTTTGTGGACTGACATCCAAGAAGTGTGGACGTTATTAAAGGTAGAGTCAGGATATCTGAGTCCTCACTGCTGATCTAATTCATCATAGTTCTCTGTCATCTTTGTGGACTGACATCTATCCTTTTAAGCCCCTTTGGTAACCTACCTAACTCCTGTGAGAACGCAGGGTCCAAGCACTCCAGTATGTGCCCATTACCATGAGGTATCCTGGTGCTAGCCACTCTCTGGAGTATTTGGACATTACAAATGAAAAGCACATTTTACTCCATCATACACCTCAAACTCAAAGGTTCAAAAGATATTTGCTTCTCTTGTATCTCCTTTCAGCTCCAACATACTCTCTGTTTGCATTAAAGGATATTCACTCAGAGAAAAAGAGGGGAGGTGTACCAGGGAGGCATGTTACTGGGCTGAAGAAGACAGGGTGTGCAGGACATGTTGCAAGTTAGTCAATAACAAGAAGGATAGTGCAAAAGTCTGCTCTGAGGCTGAGTAAGCTAAGCTAAAGGCTGAACAGCGAACATCTCTCTCCATATCTATTCAGAGATCAGCCCAGCAGGATCCAGTACCTATTGTTGTGGAGTAATTCTAGGCCTAATTTCAGGTGTGATGCAGGAAGTAGTTATAATCAGCTGTGCTGAAGAAGCAGTACAAATATTACGCCACTTCTGCGCCTGCTGCTATCTTCCCCTGCCGCTGTTTTGGCTGCTGCTGCTGCTTCTGCTGCTTTCGCCGCCGCTTGACCCCTTCCCCATCTTCCTTCAGGTTGTTAGTTGTATTTTTTCCCCCTACGCTGTTATATTTAGTTTAAGAAATATAATTTTTTTTCCTGACTTCACAAAAACAATACATGTTGTGGTAAGTTTATTCTACCAGGGGAGGGATCCACCCTAACCTGGTACACCTGTGTACCTCAAATTATTCTGCTTTATAAAGGATGAGGAAAAGGCTGAGGTGCTTAATGTCTTCTTGCCTCAGTCTTTAGCAGCAGAATTAGTTAACCCCTAGACACTCATCCCCCTGAGACGGAAAGCAGGGAAGGGGGCAGAAGGAGACTTTCCCGGTCTGAGAAGAAATGGTCAGTGGCCTGCTACACCATTTAAACATACACAGGTCAATGGGGCCAGACGGGTTACACTGAAGAGTACTGAAGGAGCTGGCAGGTGTGCTCACCAAACTTCTTTCCATCATTCACCATCAGTCATGGGTAACTGGGGAGGTTCCAGAGGACTGAAGGGTAGCAAATGTAACACCCATCTATAAGAAAGGTCAAAAGGAGGATTCAGGCAACTACAGTTTTACTGACCTTGGTGCCAGAGAAGGTCACAGAGCAGATCATCTTGGCCTTAAGCTGCACCAGGGGAGGTTTAGGCTGGGCATTAGGAAAAAAGCTTTCACTGAAAGGGTTGTAAGGCATTGGAACAGACTGTCCAGGGAGATGGATGAGTCACCATCCCTGGATGTGTTTTAAAGCCATGTAGATGTGGTGCTTGGGAATACAGCTTAGCAGTGGACTTGGTAAAGTAGGGTTAATGGTTTGGCTTGATGATCTTGAAGGTCTTTTCCAACCTAAATAATTCTATGACTCTATGTAACTTCTCCTCCCTTAACCTAAGGTTAAAATAAAGTCAAGATAAGGCACTTGTTTGTTGGAAAAGGTGGAAAGGCAGCATTCTCTGGGTGTTACCTGTCAGCATCCACACATACTCAGTTATGTGCACACAGCATCTACTTAAAAGGAGTGAGCACTGTGGGGTCAACAATCCCTACTCCTTTTCTGCCCTCAGGACCATAGAAAGTACAGCTCATTAAGTTCATCCACTGCCTCAGGGCAAGGTCAGTATTTGTATAAAGTTTCCCTAACAAACAGCTGTCCACCAGTTCTGAAAAAACTTTGGTGCTGGCAGTTCCTGCAGTCATCCTAGGCTATCTATTCCTGACCTCANTTGCCTCAGTCTTTAGCAGCAGAATTAGTTAACCCCTAGACACTCATCCCCCTGAGACGGAAAGCAGGGAAGGGGGCAGAAGGAGACTTTCCCGGTCTGAGAAGAAATGGTCAGTGGCCTGCTACACCATTTAAACATACACAGGTCAATGGGGCCAGACGGGTTACACTGAAGAGTACTGAAGGAGCTGGCAGGTGTGCTCACCAAACTTCTTTCCATCATTCACCATCAGTCATGGGTAACTGGGGAGGTTCCAGAGGACTGAAGGGTAGCAAATGTAACACCCATCTATAAGAAAGGTCAAAAGGAGGATTCAGGCAACTACAGTTTTACTGACCTTGGTGCCAGAGAAGGTCACAGAGCAGATCATCTTGGCCTTAAGCTGCACCAGGGGAGGTTTAGGCTGGACATTAGGAAAAAAGCTTTCACTGAAAGGGTTGTAAGGCATTGGAACAGACTGTCCAGGGAGATGGATGAGTCACCATCCCTGGATGTGTTTTAAAGCCATGTAGATGTGGTGCTTGGGAATACAGCTTAGCAGTGGACTTGGTAAAGTAGGGTTAATGGTTTGGCTTGATGATCTTGAAGGTCTTTTCCAACCTAAATAATTCTATGACTCTATGTAACTTCTCCTCCCTTAACCTAAGGTTAAAATAAAGTCAAGATAAGGCACTTGTTTGTTGGAAAAGGTGGAAAGGCAGCATTCTCTGGGTGTTACCTGTCAGCATCCACACATACTCAGTTATGTGCACACAGCATCTACTTAAAAGGAGTGAGCACTGTGGGGTCAACAATCCCTACTCCTTTTCTGCCCTCAGGACCATAGAAAGTACAGCTCATTAAGTTCATCCACTGCCTCAGGGCAAGGTCAGTATTTGTATAAAGTTTCCCTAACAAACAGCTGTCCACCAGTTCTGAAAAAACTTTGGTGCTGGCAGTTCCTGCAGTCATCCTAGGCTATCTATTCCTGACCTCACATAGACTCATAGAATGGCAGGGGTTGGAAGGGACCTCCAGAGATAGAATCCAACCCCCGCTGCCGAAGCAGGAGCACCTAGGGCAGCCCACACAGGAACACATCCAAATAGGTCTTGAAAGTCTCCAGAGAAGGAGACTTCACAACCTCTCTGGGCAGCCTACTCCAGTGCTCCAGCACCCTCACAAGAAGGAAGTCTTTGCTCACATTGAGGTGGAACTTCCTGTGTTCTAGTTTGTATCCATTGCCTCTCATTCTATCACTGGGCATCGCGGAAAAGAGACTGGCCCCTACTTCTTGACACCTACCCCTTTTCTTTAGCTTAAAAACTTGCTCTAGTGCTTGGCCTGGGTGTCCTTTGTGCAGTTTAAGCTCAATACCTCTTCTCATACCCAGTGAATAAAAACCAAACTATTTATTCCCTTTCTCGTTTGAAGACTTGTGTTTTCCCACTGCTTCTCTCTATGCCCACTCTTTTCTTCTTTAGCTCAAGCAACCACATATCTTTCAGTCTTCCCTCACCTGTTGTGTTTTCTACACCTCAAATAGCTTGTATTCATCTTTTCTGCTATCCCTACCAAGTAAGCCCCTATTTTCCTTTGCATGCAGCATGCAATGCTGGCTGCAGCCTTCAGCAAGGCTTTATCACCCCAGAGCAGAGCATGGCCTCCTGTGTAACATGCCTCTTTTTTTCATAGCCTGATAGGGTATCTGATGCCTGCTCCTTTTTCTATGGCAGCGTGGCATTTAAAGAGTATACATAAGGATCTTCAAGTCTTACTAGATAGGAGCAATAGTTCATACCTTAAGAGGAAGAAGTGACAAAATACAGAGACTCAGTCAGACAAAAGGCAAATCTTGCAGAGTTATGATCTGATATGAGGAAATAATCGTTTCCCTGTCCAATTTTCTGGCACAGTTAGAATTTTTTGTTGTATTTTGAAGATTGCATTGTATTTTGGATGCAGAAAGCCAGGGACAGATTGCCAGCATTAAAGAGAAGTTCATTGAAGGACAACCAAAAAATGATTAAGAAATGGGAAAAAAATAATTAAAAAACATTCTTCATAGTTTAATCAAGAGATCATTTCAGGAAAGGATTATAGGCTTAAATAAGCCTCCAAAATGTGAACATAAACAATGCAGTGGTTTGTAGTATTAAAGGACAGCAAGCAGATGGTCATAAGCAAATTCATTGACATGAAATTAATGAAAATACCACTTCGGCGTAACCTGGGAAAGAATGGGATTTATTAAGCAATGAAATAATTTTCACAAACAGTGATGAAAACCTCACTGCTTGCAGCATTTGAAGCCAGACTGGACACAAGAAACAGTCAGTGGAGAGCAAGGGAAAGGTCACTGAAGCAATTAGGGCTGGATCATTTTCTCTAGGGCCTACCATTCCCATTTTCAAAGAAGAAAATGTATAGATTATGTACACATCAATAGAAAGACCTCTCTGCTGTGTCTTCAGCTCAGCTAATGGAAAGTTCATGCAAGAGATTTTGGGGATGTCTTGATAAGCAAGAAGACTACTCTGTAGCCCGCCGAGATAAACAAGAATCCCTCTTACAATTTTGGTGAAACTAGGGAAAAATCCAAAGAAAATAACCTCAGCATTCCTAAGGCAGATAGCAGCTTTTGTGTTATGTCTCAGATTGACACAGACAAGAGAAATTTGCTACTGATAGATCAAGGGTTGAATAAAACAAACATGACAGCAAGGAAGCAGGTGAATTTTTTTCTCTGTTTTTGCTGAATCATTTACTTCCTTCTAGACACACTTTCTGCAATGCCAGAATAGTCAGTGAATTCCAGTGAATTTGTCAAATAATTTATTGTGAAATGTGGCTAAAGTGGGAAAAGGCTCCAGATCAGTAGAGAGACAAGTGAGACACTGCCAGTTTTCATTTGTAAGCTTGTTTCAAATGGGACATGAAGGAAAACCTGGATGCACCAGGAGTGTCTCAGCAGGAGCAGCCAGGCTGCCCTCCTGACCTGGTAGCAACAGTATCCTCAGCACAGACATAACAATGGCATCCAGAACAGGAGGAATTCTGTTTGAGGCTGGTTTGAGGCTAATTGTAATATTTTAATGAGAGAAATTAGATTATTTTCTGTGAGAGGAAAATAATGGTGATGTCTGTATTACCCATTTGTTCTGCTGGGACCTGTAAAAACAAGGACACAAAGATATGGGCAGTCTGTGGCTTGCCTGCTTGCCATATTAACTTCTCTACTTGAATCTGTGTAAACCAACTAATAATTTCCTTCTTAATACCTCTTCCTCACCTTTTTCCAGCTCACCCTGAATGTAAGGGGGATCCTGAGATAATGGAGAGGGTGGAAAGGGTGGAAAGAAGGAAGAGGGTTGGTCGGGAGCCTTCTTGGGCAGTCTGGCTGCTCAGGAAGGGGTTTTATATTTCTGTGTTACTTTTAACTTGTATATAGCTGTAAGTATTTGTAATATATATGCTAATAATATGCTTGTAATATATGCTTGTAAATTGTGCTAGGCTGTGAATATAGCTTCCTTAACTTCCAGCTGACTGAGTCTAGTCTGGTGGATTCATGGCAGGTGAATCGGGGGGTGCACCAAAAGTTCATACCCACATTGTTTTCACTCCCAGAGAGAAGGGCTTGGTGACCATGACCAAGATACTCTGAACTAAGTTACTGCCAGTCTTTCTGGCTCCATTTGTCCCACTATGCATTGACAAACACAGGAGAAAAATAAATGTTTTTGTCACTTGGCCCTCATGTGACAAAGTCCTCAGCAGCAATGAGAACATTACGTATTCTTACTTTCCCACAGATGACTCTTGTCCTTGCACTGTCACATTGTGAACTAGGACAGGGAAGTAGTATCTCGGCTTAAAAATAACCTGCCAAAATATAAACTGTGCTTTTAAAGCCCCATAGAGTCTTGGATGTGCATCATAGCCCAGCTGCCAAAAGACTTGTGCCATCCCAAGCAGTAACAGGGTAAAAAGGTAAAGATAAGACTCCACCAAAGATGAAGGAAGAGGCATTGCTGTCTTACCACTCAAAAAAAACCATTTATCCATGGGAATGATAATAAGTCAGAGGAACCCAGAAAACGTAATGACAGAGAAGTGTATGGTCTAGCAACAAGATGTGGAAAGATGAGACCTTGCCCTCTCACATCATGTGCCCTGATAGTGTGGGCTGATGCTGGAGAAGGGTGATGCACATCACAAGCAATTGGGTATCAAACATTTTTATTCCTCCTACAACTGGGCAAATGGTCTCCCTTTCCTCCAGCTTTCACAGCGTTGCACCAAAATCCAGTGCGACCCCCCTCCAAGTCCAAGAAAAATGCTTTTTCAATAAGGACAAGGAAAATTTGGTTTTCCTAAGTAAAACCCCTATCCCTGCTACTTCATGCTCTCTCTATATATATATAGATATATATGCAGGCTTACATGCTTACCCTTCATCTCCTGACCTGCAGTTAAGACTGAACTACAAATCACAAGGTGGCAGTCCTTCAAAAACAGGCCAAGCCAATGCCACATTAAACCAAAGCACGGAGCACCTTCAGCCTTGACCTGTCAAGAGGCATCACAATCATCTTCCCAGAGAAAGGCAGGGCTTCATAACTCACATCAGGTGGTGACTCTCAAGTCCTGCGCATCTATGCCCTAAACAAGTGAGGTAGCTTAGTTTTTTTCTCACAGGTGTTTTGGTTTTTTTGGCAAGCCTCCCTGTCACATCAGTCAGTCTCTGTGGCCCTGGGCTGCCTTGCCACGTGCCTCGGCACGGGAACTGCCATTTTTTTCCTCTCACATATCTCATCCCTGTTGTGAATGAGCAGCTGGGTTGTTCTACACACCACAGGAAGGCAGAAGATAGGAGCCACACAGCCCCACTGCACAGAGGAGAAGCTCGAGAAGTTGCAGAACAAGGGGGTCAGTGAAGCCACATCCTTCATTATGGCTGGATTTGTAATCCATGCTCCCTGAATCTCAGCTGGAAGAAAATGGATTATCTTTACTGATTTCACTGAAGCCAAAACAATTTACCCTGGCTAAAGATATGATTCTTATCCTGGCCATCAGATGCATACAGCACAAAAGCATGATTTTTCAAGCTGACTGGGGCTTGAACAAGACTTTTTTTGATGGAGGGAAGAAGCAGAGCCAAATCCAGGCAATACAATTTCAGTTTGCTGTGAGAAACACAGCACCAGGGGAAAATGAAAACTCCAGGTTACCTCCTATGCAAGAACACCTCCTGTCTCCCACCCCAATAACAAGCAGCTGAGGCACCTTTTCTATCAGCACAGCTGGTGGCTCTCTGGGTGAGGGCAAGCCAGCATAGATGGCAGAGACAATAAACAGGGAACATGGGAGGGCTTCCTAATTAGAAACTGGTTGGAAGTACACAAATACACAGAGGTTACTGACCTGGGGTAAGCTGCTCTCCTACAGGTTAAAGTAAGGAGATGGCAAAGGATGAAGCAGCAGGTGTGTGTATGGCACGGCCAGCTGCAGAAAGCTGTAAAGGCCAAGGAATAGGTCAGAGTCAGAAAAAGACAGGCATATACTGGCAAAGGCTCCTGAAACTGCAGGGGCAATTCTAAGCTGTCACCAAAGGTTGTTAGGAAGCAAGAGAAGATGTCAGAATATGAGTGAAGTGCTAACATGCTCAGTCCTGGAAGTCCATGTAGCTGGGACAGGAAAACTGAAATGTGCAATTATCAGGTCAGGAAATTTACAGTCTGAAAGACCTCAGTGGGATAAATCCCTGTAGCACAGAACAAAGGAGTGGAATTATGGAGATCCTACAGTTCTTAGCAGGAGATGCGGTGCTAAACTAAACTGAATTTCTCAGTGGGAGAGAGGCATACACCTTTGTGGAATTTATTTATTTATTTATTTATTTATTTATTTATTTGGTTTTTTAAATAAAGGCAATTTCATCTGCAAGGACAAGTATGCTTTCTGGGATGTGCAGGTAACATATATTCTGCTGAAGAAAGAAGACTGTCCTCCCCAGACAGCCCTTGATTGGTACCCTGTGACAAGGGAATGGCTATGACATTGTGCCTTCTCCACATCACAGCTGGCTCCAGCCTTTGTGGGGACACAGATGCAAAGGGGAGAGAGTAAAGGAAAATCTCTCAGGGAAAACAGAGGGGGATCCTCTGACATAAAACTGGCTTGGATAAAGTATTCAAAAGTGCTTGATAGGAAGAGACCAAATAGGACCTAATAGTATTCTCTTAATGAGGCAATTTAGCTACCTGTAATTCCAAGTCCTGTGCATTCTGGTCTCCCAGCATAGGAGTTCAAAGGGTTGTCACAACAGGCCCTCAAAGGAGGGGCTTTATAATGAGTGGTATTTCTGAGGGACTCAGTATGTGGCAGATATGCTGAGGGAAAAGGAAAATATAGGATACACTGAATTACTGGTCATCAAGCTAGACAGTTACAGAGACATACTGTAAAGCAGCACTAAAATCAGTGGCGCGCTGCCATGGTCAGTTCTGGTTTAAGAACAGATGCGATTCAAATTTAGTTTGATGACTTTAGGAAAGCGACTCTGGAAGGTTTCATCTGCTCAGCGCTCCCATGAGCAACCATTTTTTCTCACTGTGAGAGGAGAATTAGGCTTTTCCAGCACAAATGGAAGGGAAGGCCTGGATTCAATTAACTGGCAGAGAGAATGCTCTCTCTCTCTCTCTCTCTCTCATCTCTCTGTCTCTTCTCTTTCCTTAAGACAGCGGCTGTCCTCACACATGAAGGTCACACGCAGAATGTGAGTAAGGGGAAAGGTACAGAGCAGCCCAAGCTTCCACCGTGGCAGCTGCCACCTCAGTAACCTCCACAAACACAAACATCAATTGTGCAGAGAATGGTATCTGGTTTAAATAGGTTAAAAAATAAAGCCTGGTTATTTAATTTAGCATACATGCTAGGTGGGTCAATATCTATCACTCTCTCCCCATCCTTCTTCCACACCCCTCAGGTCTCTAAGGGCAGAGGTTTAAGTCTCAGCTGAGGAAACAGGGCATGCTTTATTTAAGTAGCATCGTGGCAGGGCTGCTGGGGTTGTCATGCTTCTGATGAGACATTAAATCAAGGTAAACACTAATCTTACAGGCACCACTCTTTAAGAAGCACAGGAAGAAAAAAAATAACAAAACCTTCATGGCTCTTGTGCTTTGACCTCTCACTACAACATAACTCCTGAAAGTAAGCAAGCCTAAATGTATGTGGAACAAGCTGTTGCTGAACAGGCTGATTGCCTGCTCCTGCCTTTTTTCTTTTTCCCCCCATTTTCTCTGTTTATGATCAAAGGGGTTCTGTTAAACAAAATCTTAATCAACAAAACCAAACAGGTATCATCCTGAGACCCTACTTAGCATCCATGCCACAAGACTATCTTCTCCTTCTTGGCATCCCTCATTCCACTCCTCCTTGTCTTATATGATTTTGAACCCTACTAGAAGGCCTACATTTCATCTCAGGCTGAATGTGCACAGCTATACAATAACAACAACATAACATTTATGGTTAAGAAACAACAAGGAAGACAGCTGCAGTATCTCAGCCTATTCTGCCCTCTTTCTGTGCTGGTTTGAGGCTAATTGAAGTATTTTAATAGAGAAAATTATACAATAGGCTGTGAAAAGGAAACAATGGTGCTGTCTACTTCACTCATAGGCTTGCTGAGATGGATAAAACTAAGAACATAAACATAGATAAGACAGTCGTCTCTCGGGCTGTTAGCAGCTTCTGGCTTCTCCTCTCTGCCGAGTAACCTCACTAACCACTTTCCTTCTAACCCCCCTGGCCCATCCTCCAAACTCACCTTGCACGTAAGGCAAACCTTGGGGTAAGATATAGGGGTGGGGAGAAGGTGGAAGGGTGGTTGGGAGCCCCTCCTGGGGTCTCTGATTTCTGGGAGGGGTGTTGTGTTTCTGTATTACCTTTAACTTGTCTATTTCTGTAAATATTCCTGTATATAGTGTATATAGCTGCTTGTATATTGTGCTGAGCTGTAAACAGAGCTTCATTCCTTAACTTCCAGATGGCTGAGTTCTAGTCTGGGTCATTTTACAAAGTGGGGGGGAGAGGGGGGCAGGGAACTCCCAAACCATCACACTTTCCTATCCAGCTCCCAAGCCCCATCCATGCATAGCCACGATTTCCTCTTTGAAATAATCTTGATGTACTTGGTAATTCCTGGAATTCCTGAGTGCAACAGTTCAACAATAATTATCTCCTTTCTCCTTTTATTTTTCATGCTTTATACTAATTCTTGTTCAATAAAATTGCTTCTTTGTGTCACTGAACTGTCCAACAGACAAACAAAGAAGGAAAGTATTTATTCATAGATTCATAGAGTGGTTTGGGTTGGAAAGGACCTGAAAGATCATCTAGTTCCAAACCCCTGCCATGAGCAGGGGCACCTTCCACTAGACCAGGTTGCTCAAGGGTCTGTCTGACCTGGCCTTGAACACCTCCAGGGAGGGGGCATCAACAACCTCCCAGGGCAACCTGTTCCAGTGTCTCACCACCCCCACTGTAAAGAATTCCTTCCTGATACACCATAAATATTTTTATAGAGGCTTCCTTACTTTGTGAGCAAATAAAGTATGAAATTATATCCTATCTGGATAAACAAACAAACAAATTGTCCTGCTCTCACTTTTAAGCCAGCAGGTGCCACGATCAAAATATTCTGCACAGACTATGATCATTCAAGAAACAGTACAGGTTGCACAGGAAAGGCTAGAGCTGCAATTTCACAGAAGGATGAAGAACCTAAATCCCAACTCAGTTTGTTCCATGAGGATGGGCATCCTTGTGAGATGAATGCAAGTTACAACTCAAGGTCCCATCTCTGTAGCAGGTATGTGTGGAGTGACAGTGCACAAGTACTGCTCTGTCCATCACATGTAACAAAGGTTCACAAGTGTCAGCACAGGTCCAGTGCTGGCACAGCTATAGCCTGTCACAGGCACAACCCCCCCACCCCCCCCACCCCCTCCATGATGGGCAGAGAGAGGTTTTGTCTAAGAAGGAAGGCAGAAGAGCCAGGGGAAGGAAGAGAAAAATACACCTTTTTTTTTTTTCTTTTGTTTTTTCATTTATTCGTTTGGTTTTTTGTTATAAATGTGGATGGGTGGAAGAATTTGGAGACTTTTGAAACCATTAACAAACAGTTCACCTCATTCTGCCTCCATTGTGTGGAATTAACAGAGAGAGCTAAAGCTGTTGATTTTATTAGGTTTACACTAGGGATGAGTTTCTCTCTGCATACCAAGCAAGTCATTGTACATGTTTAAAAGTTTCCTTTGACTGAGTGTCTTCAATTACTTTCCCACCTCCCTAAACCCCATGAACAAGCTGCATTAAACTGAAGAGCCTTAGACTCAGTCCTGGATCCTCACCATCTGACTCTCATCGCCTTCCAGCCTCATGAACTGCTCATCCAGAAACTGTCCACTGGCCATTTCCTGAGTCCCAACTTCCTCTCTAAAACCTTGCCACTGCTGCTCATTCATTCACTTTCTGAGAACTTCTCTCTGCTGGAGCTGGAGCTCATACCTTGATCCCACACTTTTCCTCCCTTTTAACTTAATCTGCTTGGGACCTTCATGCGTACACATAACCCCGCTTCAGAGATTCTGAATTATCTTTCTGCATCCTGGACCTCTCCACGATCTTCATTCTCATATCTTTGTCCTCCAACACCTCTTTAAAGCTGGCTTATATTTATCAAGCTCCATGCCAAAATCTTTTCCACTAGTGCTACTTACTACTAAGGCTTCTGTCCTTGTATCATCTGACCCAGACACACAGTAGTCATCCTGGATCCCCTCCCATTGCAGAATATGGCTGATTTCTTTAACACCATCCTTTATTCTTTGCATTTGTCAGTTTTACATCCTTCTCAGCCCCACTGAGGTATTACAGAATCACAGAATTATTCTGGTTAGAAGAGATCTCTGAGATCATTGTGTCCAACCATTAACTCAGCAATGTTAGTTCACCATTAAACTGTGTTCCTCAGCACTACATCTACAGAGCTTTGAAACCCCTCCAGGGATGGGGACTCCACCAGTGTCCCGGGCGACCTGTTTCCAGGTTTGACAACCCTTCTAGGGAAGAAATTGTCCCTCGTGTCCAACCCAAACCTCCCCTGGTGCAACCTAAGGCTGTTTCCTCTTGTCATAGAGCCACAGAATTGTCTCAGTCGGAAACAACATTTATGATTATCAAGTCACAAAGCATTAAAATTATCTTCTACCTTGATGGTGACTTTGTGATTTTTTTTTTTTTTCTATCCTTCCAGTAATCCCAGTTTGTCTACAGGTCAGCTCAGGGACATCCCACCATGCCCTGCCAGTGCAAGATGGTGGTCAGAAGAACCAGGATGTCAGGCAGGAGAAAGGCTGCTGTGATTCCCTGCCATACTGGGAAAACCACAGAGAAAGTTTATGAAACCCCTGGGAAGTCCGGGCAACTTTTGAAAGTGTTTCAAGGGCAGATGTGGTGCTATGGGACATGTTTTAGCACCAGACTTGGTAGAGTTAGGTAATGGTTGGACTCAATGACCTTTCCAATGATCAAAGGTCTTTTTCGTCAAAATGATTCTATGATTTCTCCTGCCTGCCTGAGCACTCAAACATTTGACTTGGAAAGCACTGACCAAATTCTCTTGGGAATCATGCCCGGGACCCTCAGAATGGGAAGTTTGGCCAAGATGTAGGTCCAAAAGTGTCCATGTTGGGAATCCACACAGCCTCTTATTGCCACCTGCCTCTGCCTGAGAAGGGCATCATGAAATTATTTTTAATGGATGATTTAGTGATTGAAAAGTCTTTGCCACTGGATTTGCAACAGCAAACTTAACATACACCCTCCATCCCTAAGCTTATCCATCCCAGAGAGACTCAAGTGCCTTTCAGGCATTACATGCATCAGTGGCTGTCTTTGTATAAGCCAAAGATGACAGCAATGCCAACTGAATGTGAGGTAGAGCATCTTCATGCAGCTCTACATGATGGGAAGCTGTTCTCCCGGTGCTGGCGCAGGCATGCTCTGGCACACAACAGTACCGGGTGGTAAGCATGCCCTCTCTCATTTTACACCAGGCACACCCACACTTCATGTCTCCTCTCCTGGCAGCTCCTCTCCCATTCACATTCACAGCCATGCCCACGGACACACTCTCTGCACACAGATCTGCTCTTTTTCTCGAAGGCACACCCACCCCCTCACACGAGCTCTTCCTTTGTCTCTCCTTTCACAGCCACAATCACCCTTTATCTTAAAACTACACCACCTCCCCTTCCCCACCTTGAGATGGATCTGGCCTTGAGCTCCCAAGATGAAAGGAGCTTGCTCCTACCTAGCAATAAATGTTACTGCACCTTGTGAAAAATAAATGATTGTTATTACTTTTTTTCTTTTCTGATGAGCCACTGGCAGGCAGAGTTTGGGCTTGCAACATGCCCTGTGAGTGGTGAGGCTGTCCAGAGCACTATTCCTCTGCATGAGGATCCTCATTCATTAGGAGAATAATAAAAAAGCCCAAAAGCTTCGTCACTGCACTGCAGCAAGCAGTGAGCAAAATGGGGCTTCGGAGCCCTTTCTGCTAGGAGAGAAAAATGGTGCGGGCACTGCCTCCCGAGGGCTGCGGATGTGGTTGCTGTGGCAACGCTACATCTGAGTCAGAACTATTAAGGATCACCATGGCAACAAGTGTCTCACTTGCCATTTCCAGAGAGCTGACGGGGTTTGGACTGAAACCATCACAACACAGGAAAGGGGCAGGGTGGGAACCATCACCCAGCAGGGCTTGGATGGGGGCAACTGCACTGAACCCTCAGGGCCAAGCTCACTTTGGGGTACCTCCTTTCACATTCCGTACCCAAGCACTACCAGGTTTGACGGAGCCACAACATTGGTGCACCAAGATGTGAACATGCAGGTGTCACACCTCTCGACAGCCTCCAGGAGGAGGTGGAGGCAGGGGTCAGGGTGGTTGCGGTGAGCCGATTCTCCCTGTAATGCCTCTCAAATAAACAGAATTTTTAACCCGTGGACTCCAGACAAAGGAGGAGACAAAGCTCCCCGCTGTCTGCCAGTTCTCACCCTCCCCTCCACACAGGAGCTTTCATGCTCCTGTGAATATTGAGCGGAGACAGAAGCCCAGAGGGATTTTCATTTCACGCTTGCCAGCAAACGAGCAACAGGAAGATCACACCGAGACCTCAGCACCGTGCGATTACCAACAAGTGCACTAGACATACCCTGACTGCAGAGCCTGAAACTGCTCCTTTCTCTCTCTCTGTGGAGAGGGCCCAGGCACTCTCTTTGTGGTCACAGTGTCAAGGCCGTCTGAAGGCAGGTGCCCTGGGGGTTGCACACTTAGAAGACTGCTAACACCTTGCATAGCAGGGTGATGGTGTGGCAGACCAGATCTCTCCTCCATGCCATGAGGTCAGACACACACATATGTGCAGAGAATGGCTCTGTGTCTCAACCAGTGAGGTGGGTGTCACTGTTGCACAGATTGCCTCTTCCTGCTCATGCAGGCAATACAGAAAGGTACTCTGGAATTGTAGAATCATAGAATCAATGTTAGGGGTGTGAAGAGACCTCCAGAGATCATGTAGTCAAACCCTGCTGCCAAAGCAGGATCACCTAGGGCAGGTCACACAGGAACATAACCAGGTGGGTTTTGAAAGTCTCAAGAGAAGAAGACTCCACAACCACTCTGGGCAGCCTGCTCCAGTGTTCTGGCACCCTTACAATAAAGAATATTCTCCTCATGTTGAGGTAGAACCTACTGTGTTCCAGCTTATACCTGCTGTTTCTTGTGCTATCACTAGGCACCATCAAAAAGAGTCTGGCACCTTTAAGCTTGACACCCACCCCTCAGATATCTATAGACATTAATAAGATCCCCTCTCAGCCTTCTCAAGACTTAACTGGCCCATAAATGCACTCACAAGCTTCTAGCATCACTACATCTCCCCATGAGAAGTGTGGGGAGCACAGGCTCTGGTCTGCAGGAGAGAGATGATCCCCAAGATGTCCATGTTGCAGTTCTCTTCCCTGCTGTGTTCCAAAATGATTCTCACCACTCTCCTGCTGTAAGACCATCTGAGATGCTGGTGACACAACTCCAACAGAAAAGATCACAAAATCATAAAATGCACCGGGTTGGAAGTGACCTCAAGAGATCATCTAGTTTAATTCTCCTGCAGAAAGCAGGGACATCCTCAACTAGATCAGGTTGCTCAGTATGAAGTATGACCTTGAATATTTCCGGGGATGGGACCTCCACCAACTCCCCGGGCAACCTGTTGCAGTGTTCCACCACCTTCATAGTAAATCTACCCATTTTAAATCTACCCTTCCTTCGTTTAAAACCATTGCCCCTTGTCCTATTGCTATGTGGGAATCTCAAGTTTCTTAGCCCATGCAAGGCATTAAGCAATCCAGACAATAGGACTCTGCCTCACTCATCTTTCCTCCTCAGCAATCTCTGCCCTACTCTCCACACAAACTACCCACATCAGACCTTTACACCAGGAAGTGCTTATTGGAAAGTGTGCTGACACTGAAACAGATCACCTTCAGGGTAGAGGAGCCATGATGACAGGACTACACAGGTGTATGGAGTCTGTTTACCAATTCATTAGACTGGTGGGAGTACCTGCAAGTTCCCACATCTCTCCAGCCCATGTTCAGAATAGACATCTATTGATAAAGCCTGCTGAAGGACAGCCTGGGTCCTTCAGCCATTGCTACCTTCCTAGAAAGGAGAAACCATCCCAGATATGTTGGTGAGTACTTGACAGCTATGACGGTGGCAAATCATCGCTCTCTCTGTCCTGAGCCAGGGCACCAGCACAGCCCAGGGTGTGACATGCTTCTTGTTACAGTACCAGGTTTTGTGATCCTGGCATCCCTGGTGTCACTGTTTTCCTCTCATGACTCACACAACTCTGCCAGACACAATGATCTCTCTCTTCTGTTACCAGAAGAGAGCAGCAATACTGTTCTCTTTCCTCCTCTTCACATCATCCTGCTTCTGAGTTTCTCTGCAACATCCTGCCAGTGCCTACAGCACACTATTGACCCCTAACATGCCCACACAAACCTGCTCCAGTAGAAAGGCTCTCTTTTTACCAGGAAAACATTAGGTTGCAGGAAACACAAGGCAGAGTGAGGTGCTTGTTGTTCCCTATTTGTCGTAGCAGAACCTGCCTTTACCTTTGAGCTCTCTCAAGCCCAGGTTGCAAGGTGGCTTCCTTCTGGTAACCCTCTTGCCTGGAGCTATTACAATTTGACTGAGCTAGGGTTATTTTGAGATATTTTTATACTGTGGTAACTAAATTAACAAGGCAGTGACAAAGTCATACTCACTGTGGTTCAATAGCAAACACTCAACTGCACGCAGGAAAATTCTCCTTCCACCTGAGATTTTGAAAATGGATAAGGAGGGAGCAGTTGCACTCATAGCTGGTGCCTAAACCAGATATGAAACAGATCTTTAAGGTCCTTGGAAGACTGTAGCCTGCTTTCTGCAAGACAAGCTTTAGGAAGAAACTAGGTGGGGATGGCAGTAAGCCAAGACATCAGGGAATTCCCAGCTTCCATACCATTTCTCTGCATGCTTCCTTGGTGACATGGGCCAAACCAAGCTGACTGGGAGCTGCCAACTGCCTTTGCCTGAAATAATGAGATATTCCTTCTGAAACAAAAACATGCCACAGCCTGTGTGTCTAGCCTGGATCTGAGGCTAAACTCTAGCAGTTGCTCTATCACCTGATGACCCCTCCCCAGCAGAGAAGGGAAATCAGGAAAAGGAGAGGAGATCCACAGGATGTCATGGGAATGGATTTAATGAAATAGCCAAGCTAACAGCAATGACAATACAAGATAAATAACTTATTTTTGCCCAGGAAAAGTGCAGCAATCACAATACACAGGAAGGCAGTCCTTAAGAGCGGGAGAGGGGTGAGGNGGCTCCTGGCTGGCAGGGAATTTTGAGCTGCATCATGCAGCCTGCTGAGGCCTTGTAAGCCTAAGATGATGGCAGGGGCAGGGGGCAGTTATGGCCTACTCTCAGGCCTGCCAAGGGTGGAATGAGTGGAAGATTCTAGATGGTTTTAGTCCGATAGACTTGCCTTAGCTGGTGGATGCATTCATTCTACCTGATTGCCTTTTGCATATATGCATCTGTGAATAGAATCTCTCCTTAAACTTCCAATCAGTGTGCAGCATTTTTACTCTTACTCTCTAAAAGGAGCAAGAGTCACATCTGCCACCCAGTCTGGGGTAGCTCATAGCCTCAAACTATAACATTTCCCCACCCAGCTTTCTCACAATAATTAATTCCTTAATGTATAAGGATCTGTGGTGACAGGACAATGCACAATGGTTTTAAACCAGAGCAGGGTAGATTCAGATTAAGCATTAGGAAGAAGTTCTTTACTATGAGGGTGGTGAGACACTGGGACAGGTTGCCCAGAGAATCATGGATGCCTCATCCCTGGAAGTGTTCAAGACCAGGCTGGATGAGGCTTTGGGCAACCAGGTGTAGTGGGACGTGTTCTTGCCCATGGGTGACAGTTCTCCACAAAATTCCCAATATGGGAGGCCACATACTGCAGTTCTTTGTGAATTGCTCCATCATGGGTGTCTTCCACAGGGTTACAAGTCTTGCTAGCAAACCTTCTCTAGCATAGGCTCCTCTTTCCATGGGTACATGGGTCCTTCCAGGAGCCTGTTCTAGTATGAGCTCCCCATGGGATCACAGCCTCCTTTGGGTCTATCCACCTGCTCCGACATGGGGTTTTTCATGGGCTGCAAATGGATATCTGCTCCACCTTTAATGCCCATGGATTGCAGGGAGACAGCCTGCCTCACCATGGTCTTCACCATATCCTGCAAGGGAATGTCTGCTCCAGCTCCTGGAGCACCTCCTCCACCTTCTTCACTGACCCTGGTGTCTGCAGAGTTGTTGTTTCCACATATTCTCTCTCCTCTCTCCTAGCTGCTGCGCACAGCAGATTTTTCTCCTGACTCTTGAATCTGTTACCACAGAGGTGCTACTGCTGTCACTGACTTGCTCTGCTTTGGCCAGCAGTGTGCCCATTTTAGAGCCAGCTGAAATTGGCTCTATCAAACACAGGGGAAGCTTCTAGCAGTTTCTCACCGAAGTCACCTCTAGCCCCCACACACAATCAAAACCTTTCCACAAAAACTCATTACAAAGAGTTATTTGTTTTATCATTAGTCCACAGGGTGAGTACATCCATTAAGTTGATTCAAGGTCATTCACAGTTCACTTTTTCTCTGAGATTTCACTTCAGGTAATCTTTCTGCTGACAGTGTCCAGCAGTAGCCCAAAATGCTATTCACATCACTCTAAAAATCAGCGGGTACATGGTGCCACAACAGACCTACTCAAAGTCTCAGATCAGTTTCTGACAGAAGCAGCAAGATTCACCCTCTTCCGGTCTTTAGACAAAACAAAGTTACGAATTGAGGCCAAGCACTGACTGACTGCTAAACCCTCTCCTGCTACCCTGCTACAGGCAGCTGTGGCCACAAGCCCACCCCAAATGTGATGGTTTGGGAGT
>WBNM01035983.1:15715-26815 GCA_013399055.1 Ramphastos sulfuratus | reverse complement strand
CCTAGTCCTGCTGGCCACACTAGCTCTAACACAACAGGATGCTGTTGGCCTTCTTGTCCATCGGGGCACATTGTTGCCTCATATTCACATGGCTATTGAACGACATCCCCAGATGAAAGCTGTCTGCCAGGCAGCTTTCCAGCCACTCCTCCACAAGCCTGTTGCATTGAATGGGGTTATTATGAACCAAGTGGTTATTTATTATTGGTTATTATGAACCAATTCAGCACTTGGCCATGTTGAACTTCATATCATTGTCCTTGGCCCATTGATCCAGCCTGTATAGATCCCTCTGCAGAGCTTCCCTACCCTGAAGCAGATCGACACTCCTGCCCACCTCGGTGTCCCCTGCTAACTTACTGAGGGTGCCCTTGATGCACTGATCCAGATTACTGAACAAAGACATTAAAGAGAACTGGTGCAGTACTGAACCCTGGGGAACACAACTTGTGACTGGCCATCAACTGGGTTTAGCTTCATTTCCCACAAACCTCTGGGCCCAGTCATCCAGTCAAGTTTCTACCCAATGAAGAGTACATCTGCCCAAGCCATGAGCAGTCAGTTTCTTCAGGAGAATGCTGTGGGAAACAGTGCCAAATGTTGTAGTAAAGTCCAAGTAAACAATATCCATAGCCTTTCCCTCATCCACTAAGCTGGTCACCATGCAGTAGAAAATCAGGTTAGTCAAGCAGGATTTGTCTTTCATAAACTCATGCAGGCTGGGCCTGATCATCTGGTTGTCCTCTATGTGCCATGTGATGGCACTCATGATGATCTGCTCCATGACCTTTCCTGGCACCCAGGTCAGGTTGACAGGCCTGTAGTTTCCTGGATTCTCCTTCCAGCCCTTCTGGCAGGTGGTTGTCACATTTGCTAACCTCCTGTTTTCAAGATTCCAATATTTCAGCTTGGCTACTGAACAGTATCCGACTGACCAACTCCTCACAGTATACCCAGCTTATCAACTTCAGTCACCTTCTGGTTTCCCACCAACTGCAAGGCATATTAATGGCATATTAGGAGTGCAGAAGACAGATTTGATACACATGATGCCTTCTTGGTGTTAACCCTTTGTTTTTATTCAAGGAGCAAACAGAATACCATGTGTCTGATGAAGAAGTTGACACTGGCCCAGAGCTGAAGATCACAGGCTCACAGCATGTCAGGGGTTGGAAGGGACCCAAAGAGATCATCCAGTCCAACACCCCTGTCAGAGCAGGACCAGACAAGCTAGCTCAGGTCACACAGGAACACCTCCAGACAGATCTTGAAAGTCTCCAGAGGAGACTCCACAACCTCTCTGGGTAGCCTGTGCGAGTGCTCTGGAATCCTTACAGTCAAGAAGTTCCCCCTTGTGTTGAGGTCAAACCTCCTGTGCTGCAGCTTCCATCCATTGCTCCTTGTCCTATCCCAGGCAGCAAGTGAGCAGAGCCTCAGTGTGTGTGTGTGTGTGTCCCCAACCCCCAGCCTTCAGATATATTTAAACATTTATTAAATCCCCTCAGTCTTCTCTTCTCCAGACTAAGCAGCCTCAGGTCTCTCAACCTCTCCTCACCAGGCAGTGCTTCAGTCCCCTCATCATCCTCGTAGCCCTCTGCTGCACCCTCTCCATTAGATCCTTGTCCCTCTTAGACTGGGGAGCCCAAAACTGAATGCAGTACTGAAAATGAGGTCTCACCAGGGATACTAGGAAGACAGAATGCTAGGTTACATGAGACAACCCTGCTTTTGTGGGACAGCTTCATCCTTGAGCATCCCTGAGCCTGAGCACATCTCCCTCCTATGCATGCAGGGGGCTGATGCTTCAGATAACCAACAGTGTCCTGTGCTGGACTGAGGTAGATGAACAGCAAAGATAATGCATTCTGCAGTCTGGGAAGATGATTATACAAAGTCTTAGTCCCTAATTAATGGTATTTCTATATGCTGATAGCAGATTAGACAGCAGAATAGAATGAAACATTTTCAGAGCCATCTAGGCAGTTTAAATCCTAATGAAAACTTCACCCATAACAAACCAACTGATTCATATCTTGGTGGAGAGCTGGCAGTAAAATATTAAAAATCAGTAATTACTTGACTATGTTTACTCAAGCACACAAATGACTGAAAATATCTTAATGAGCAGCTTTATGACCATATAGCTGCTAAACTTCTGTTTTGTTCCTCAGATTTAATATTCCTCTATGGTAAATAACTGCTATTATTGTTGCACAAGAAAAACTGAGGACAGATCCAGATCAGCTTGGTTTTGGCAACCTTCCCTAACCTCCTGTTGCTTGTTCCCATCCCCGTGCCATCCCAGCAGCTGTGCCAGCACAAGCATGTGCATAGTCATATGGTTAATGAGCGAGAGGAAGTACGTGGATTAAAAATAACCAGGTCATTTGAGCCAAGAGCAGCTCCCCTGGCTGATGACACACCACAGATAGCTCTACAAAGACTGGCAAACCTGGGCACAGCCACTGGGGACATACAGCCGCGGCACTCATTCAGCTGTAACTGCTGCAGATGCTGATGAAAAGGTTTGCCAAACTGTCAGCAATGCCAAGCAACCTGTGACAGGATGGAGCAAAGGACTTAAATTGGTTCTCCTGTTTGCCAGATCCATCCTTTGTACATGTGACACTTAGTAGTAAATTAGTACACTATTGAAACCTTTTTAAAGACAGTTTTCACGTATTTCAGAAAAGACATCCAGCCTCCAGCCAATCCAAGAAAATGATCTTCAGCTCACAAGCTTTTCATAGTTTTTTTTCCTGCTCCATATCAGGATAAAGGCAAGTATTTTCATAATCTTTGAGGTAAGAATGTGGCAGAAGGAAATAATTCCTCTTCCAGCCAGCAGATGAGGAGTCAGCAGTTGCCCAGAAGGCAGGAGGTTAAGATTTTGCTCTTAAACCAGAAACAGCACTGAGGTCTCTGAAGTCGTTGTTGAAAGTTGTATGCAGGACATGGCTGGTTCTGCTGAAGTGCCTGACATTTCTGACCCAAATTTCCTTTTTAGACTTGAGAAATCTTCCCCCAAATGAGTTTCATAGCAAAACTGGTACATTCCCACAAGATAAAGTTCAGGTTTTTGTGAGTCATCATTTCTGAATTTAAAGAAAACCAAGACATTCACAGCAGAAAGCTTGCAACCATCTGTATTCTAGACTGGAGATTTCTGACCTACTAGACTGAGATCAACACTGGTCAACAGCTCTACATCAGTATTTGGATTTACAGTGACTTGTACTTGTGTGAAAGCATGTTAAAACACAGCTACTGTGAATGTCAATGTTTATCTTCAATGACTGGAAAAAAGAAGATAAAATTTTGAACAGTTTATTTCCTGCAACCTTTGAACATGGAGGATAGATAACAGAAGACAGAAATACTTGGCACTAAATGCTCCGCTTGCTTGTCTAGAGGAGAGTCACATCACAGGTCAGTCAATCAGGGTCATAGATCTGGCCCCTGCTCATCCCCTGGAACAGAAGTGAAGCCCAGCAAAAGAAGTAAACCAGTGGCAGGAACACAGTATCCCAGATATTGCTGCCTCCAACCATTAAAAGGTTCTTGCAGTATTTTTTCAGTAACCTTTCAGTTATTGTCCACACAAAGTTTCAATATTTCACCAAATGATCACACATCCAGTACAAGAAAAAAAAAATTCTGTATTTCAGCTAATTTCTATTCAAAATGAACAGAAACATCAGTCTGCATGGTAATCCCCTTTTTCCCTTCCAGTGGGTTGGGCTCTGCCTGAATGACATCTTCAACAGCCCAGCATGGCCAGGAGCAGCACTCAGCTTCCCTTTATCCAGAGACAATGTGAAAGCTGTGATGGAACTACAGCTGGTGAAGTACTTGTATCTGGGCACTTGACCTTTGGTCCCCACTTCTCATTTTTAGGGGGAACTCATCAGGCTGAAAAGTGTTTAGCAGCATGGTGGTATTAGGAATTAATGTAATAATTAATAAGATTGAATAGAGTGGAAAGAAAGCATGGAGTTGTGGAGCAGCTTCTCTGTGTAATTTGGGCTGGGAGAGACACTGGTGCATGCCTTGGGCACAGATTTGATTGGTGCTTAATTTCTGGTTAGTTTTTAGGTCTGCATAGTGCCAGGGGTCCAGTCTCCAGTGCCAACTCACTATTTCAAGACACAGCAAATGCAAGACTCTGACCTCGAATTTTAAGCCATTTGGAGATCTATGTGCATGAACGCACATTTTTTGAATTGAGAGAGCAGATTAAACTGTTTAAACACAACACAGTTGTGTTGTTAACAGTCCAAGGGTAAGCATGGCCATAGCAATATACAGCACCTCTAACTCACTGCACTTTTGCACCAGAACAAGAGGACACAGTCTCAAGCTGCGCCAGGGGAAGTTTAGGCTTGAGGTGAGGAGAAAGTTCTTCACTGAGAGAGTCATTCACCACTGGAATGGGCTGCCCAGGGAGGTGGTGGAGTCACCATCCCTGGAGGTGTTCAAGGCGCGCTTGGACGTGGCACTTGGTGCCATGGTCTAGTCTTGAGATCTGTGGTAATGAGTTGGACTTGATGATCTTTGAGGTCTCTTCCAACCTTGCTGATACTGTGATATCAGTATAAGCATCTTCATATCAGAGCAGTTGCAGCCACATGTGATGAGGAAGTTGCTCTGCTTNTAGCCTCAAACCAGCACAACCAGTTAAATCTCTACAACTCTAAGGTACAGAGCTGGTCCATCACACAGTGGCTCTGGCAGGGTTGGGAGATGAGCAGAAATTGCCTGCCCTAACTTTGAAAGCTGCTTTCTGAAGTTTTTCAGAAGGTCTAGAAGCAGGAGCCCATGGCGAAGTGGTCATATTCAGTGAAAGAGCACAGCATGAAATGAATTTGGAAACACGTTCTGCCCCACATCAAAAGCTGGAATTCACTGAGGTATTGCTATGTTTAAGATTAAAGTTCTTAGGGTTGCATTTTTTTTTAAGAGTGCTTGAAAGCCATATTGTACCACTCTTTCTGGTCTTGAAAGGTCTAATGATTAGATGGTGAGCTACAGCCCTGCAGAGCTAAAGCCAGGTGCTCCAATTAATTTTTAAACATGTGGGAAATGGGTTGGCATGGAGAGGGCGAATACTATGTCACTACTCAGAAACAAAGGCAAAAATATCAGCTGGTCACAAGGCTTCATGCTATGCGGGAGCTAAGTGATGGGTCTGTGCTAGAAGAATAGCTTTATGCAAAGAACCTCAGATGCTTGTTTTCTTGTTGACAGCACCAAGTCTGTTATGTGGCAGCTCCCTCTTTACTGCTCAAGCCCATAAAAGCCACTTATTTCAGAAACTGAAGGGTGAAAACAATTCATGCAGGCCTATTGGTTTTATCATTGCCTGCACTCTCCAGCAGTGAGAAGAGAGTGTTTCACTTGAAGGTGAGTACAAGTAGGAGGGATGCACGCATGGTTTAGCCTTGTAATTTACTCATTATATGAAATTTCTGTTGCTGCAAACAAAGAGACAAAGTAGCAGTTCCTGGGTATCAGGAAACTGTCATTACAACGGTGGGGGCTCAATCAAAGGCTAAATTAGGCCTTACCTAGTGCAGAACATACAGAGTCCACTGCAGTTCAGACCACCTCCAGCTGCTCAGCATCTTTTTGGAGCAGTCTTAGCTTACTGCATCTTTCCACATGCCTGTGTTGTAGAGTGCAACAAGCAGACACAGCACAGGGAGAGATGTGGGGCAGCTTGCATGGCCAGGCCAAAGGATTTATGCAGTTTGTACAGTCCCAAGCCACTGCCCTTCATGCTGTGGGGACTCAAGGCATGGTTATCAGCCTGCCTTCTGGGACCATACTCCCTAATCCACACAGTTGAAAGCTGTCCTCGCAGTCTCTGAGCTGAGCAAACAAGGATCTACGAACATTTGTGTATGTTGGTGCTCTTAAGCTTGGGAAAAAAACAAACCTGTGATGCTCTGGGGTCTGGGGAAATCATCACTTGGCATGACTTCTCCAAAACCTGGAAAGACGATTTCCTGCTGTGCTTTCTCACCAGTTATTGCTGGGCAAACCTTTTGTTATGATTTACAAACTCTTCTCACAGTGTCTATGCCTCTTTCTGGGTTCAAAGTTATAAGCTGAAAAATCCCACACTCTTGGCCATCTCCTTTGTTACAAAGTGATAAAATCATGGATTTCTAATCCTTTCATAGCATTGTTCCTTCCTCTCCCACAGAGCCTGGGAACACTACAAAAAACCTCCAAGACAAAGATAATTGAGCCACTCAACTTCATGTTTGTTTCAGTTCCTGGGGAACCGTCTTTAATGAGGTTCAGTAATTCAATTACGACATTAAGTCCTTCCTATTATTATGGAGGCTTTACCAGTAACTGTTTGGTTTTGTGCAATTAACTTCTTTCCCTTGCATCAGAGGGACATATTTTCATTATTGTTCTTATTTTTACCTTATCTTACAACGGTGACTTTTGATTTACACCAACAGTGAGCAGAACTGGAATATGACAAACTCCTTGTGCCAGAACACATACTGACCAGGAACCTGGTCCTGCAGAGTTTCTCTCACAGAAGTAAATGCTTTCCTGATGAGGACACCCCTGATGGGCATGTGTTAGGCAAAATTCGACAGTCACAGGCAAGAGCAAAGCCATGCTGTTCCCACATGTTACAGGAGGTTTATCTCAATAAATAAAAAGTCATAAGCCACCTGTCTTCAGGGTTTTATTCCTTAATCCATAGGAAGAACTTCAGTGCAAAGCTCCTCAAGCCCTGCATTGTAATTTCAGGCTGCAGGGGTACAGCTCTATATCATTTAGCAGAGAACTCACTACTATTTCTCACAGTTTGTCAGCCTCCAGGGCAGAAATTTTTCCTCCAGAGGAGAGAAAAAAAAAAAAACCAACAAAACAAAACCCAGGAATATAAAGAAATACATATGCTAGAAATTATACATGTTGTGTCTGTAAATAGGATTCTGGAGCATTGAGAAAAACAAGTTTTTAAAACTGTGCTTGACAAACCTTCCCAGAGAACAGCTGGCTTGGCAGGATGTTTTGGGAAGGCCCTGTGATAAAAAGAGCATCACTGTCCTATTGATAGGTAGGATGGAGACAGACAATGCTAAGTAAGAGGTGACAAGATACAGCTGAATTTTCCAATAAATGCAAATTCGGGGCCAAATTCAATTTTTTCCTTCTTTCCACAAAAGCAATATTAAGATCCTTATGAGTTCTAGTCAAGGTAATGAGAATACTTCTTTGGCTTTAGTGAGGAATAGATTAGGCTGACAATTCTTTGTTGATTGTGATTATATTTGCAAACATCTTTACATGTACGAAGTGTCTAAATACAAGCTTCAGTTCTTCCAGTGAAGAAGAGTAAAGCACTGCATGCAGCCCAGAAGGCAAACCGTATCCCAGGCTGCATCAAGAAGAGCGTGGCCAGCAGGTCAACAGAGGTGATTCCTTCCCTTGACTCTGCTCTTGTGAGACCCTGTCTTGAATACTGAGTCCACTTCTGGTGTCCCCATCATAAGGAGGGCATGGAGCTGTTGCAGTGAGTCCAGAGGAGGGCCACGAAAGTGATCCAGGGGCTGGAACATCTCTGCTACGAGGATAGGCTGAGGGAGCTGGGGGTGTTCAGCCGAGAGAGGATTACTGAATCCTCTCTTTAAGGGAGACCTTAAAGCTATCTTCTACCCAATACCTGAAGGGCTCCTACAGGAAGGCTGGAGAGGGACTTTTCATAAGGTTGTCTAGCAACAGAACAAGAGGGACTCATTTTAAGATGAGGGAAAGTAGGTTTAGACTGGATCTTAGGAAGGAGTTCTTCAGTAGGAGAGTGGTGGGACTCTGGAATAGGCTGCCCAGGGAGGTTGTGGATGCCTCCTCCCTGGGGCTGTTCAAGGCCAGACTGGATGAAGCCTCGATCAGCCAAGTCTAGTTGAGAGGTGTCCCTGCCCATGCCAGGGAGGTTGGAGTAGATGATCTCTGAGATCCCTTCCAACCTAAGGCATTCTATGATTTTACGCATGGAGAACAGGATTGCCATGCTGCAGAAAGCCTTGCTGTGACAGGGTAAAAATACAGAGAAATCCTGAGAATTTATTAGGATCCACAGAGCAGCACAGAGTCCCAAACAGATGGAGCATGCATAGAGAGAAGTAAATGACTGTTGTTGACTTGCTGAGCTTAGAACATGAAGCACTAATTGGTTGCCTCTTTATGTATAGTAAAATACTCGGCAGGAAAGGGAGGCCTGGTGGAGCAAAGAGTAATAACAACTTCAGGTTTTATGCCACAGCCAAGTGCATGAGTGTGATGTCTAATGTGAACTCCAAATTCTCAGCCCCCTATCAAAAATATCCCATGTGATCTTGGCACACAGATCTCAGCAGACTGGCCCTCCTGACTCCCATAAAAATGAAGGCACCCTGGTGTGTTCTTTTCCTCTATTGGATTCCCAAGCTCCCTGTGTAATTCCACACCTGTTTTACACCTACCACTGTCACACCTTTTTAGGGAGTGAAATGAACTAGTGCAGGATAGAAATTAGAAGATCATAGCCTACACTGCCATCTGTCTCAGATGGGGGGATGCTATTCTTTCACTACTGGGAAGAAGGAGCAGGGCCAAATCGGTTACTGCAGAAGGTTTGCCAAGCACAAACCCCAGTATTTCAGTCAGAATATGTCAGTTTCTGTGATGCTGCAGTCACACATTTCTACCAAATATGATGTTTTCCTCAGACAGAAAGAATTCAGAATAAATTACAATGCTTGCATTCCTAAGTCTATGAAAACCAGCACTCATCCTTGATTTGGACAAGCAAATCTGTCTAAGAAGAAAGGACAAGGCATTTAAGGTTTAAACAGAACCCAAACCATTAAGAGAACACAGTTTCTAAAGCCCATTTTACATTTGGAAACTTCTCCCATTCTGCAGGCAGCTGGTCATGTGAATTGTGGTTGCATCTAACATGGGCTAGATGGTACAGAGAGCACAAACTTCGCTTTGAAGTTCTGGCAAATCACATAAAATGAGGCTTGTGCACTTACTGCTCGCATGCAAACTGCATCAAGCTGTGGATTTGGAGCATGGGAGCCTCTCCACTGCTTGTATCTCATTTGCCACTCGGCAAATGAGGTTGCTCTAAATGTAGGCTGGAGCTGGACTGCAGTTCATGGATTACTGCTGATGGCTGTATTTGGTTGAACACTACTGAAAAACACTGCCCAAGCCGTAGAACTAGCTGCTATACAATAAGATTGCTTGAGTGGAAGCTTAATCTGAATGAAATCAAGAGTTTTGTTCCTGACTTCACCAGAGACTGTGCTATTCATATGTCCATATATGCTTCTCCCACCAAAACTCTGTAGAAAGGAACCATTAGCAGAAGCTTCTTGAGCAGTACCAGATGCTCTCTGCTCATTCCCATCTAATCCAGGACAAGCAGACTTGGCTTCTGAACCACGACTTTGATAGCTATTTTATAAAATGCAACATATGGCTGCACTTGAGATGCTTACAAAACATTCAGACACCCTCTCAGATAAAAGACTCTAGAGAAAGTTAATGTTTTCCTTTAACAATTACGAATATGAGAAATGAAGAAGGCTCTAAATAAGAAATCTGTCATCTCAGTAGAAAAAATGCACTAGCAAAAACATGACTGAGTGCTCCTCCAATTACACAACCACCACTTGAAAACAACCAAAGATGCAGGGGAAACCTGTGTGAGTCTCCATTTCCCATTTGAGCAATTCACACTGCTTTTGCTTTTCCCTCACCTCTTCTGCAGTCCAAGGTGACTGATGAACTTTAACCCATGCAATTTATTCTTGGGCTCAAAGAGAAACTGTAGCTGTCACAATGTGCATGGGGCCAAGGGACAGTCACCAATTGTGGTGCTACTGGTATTGAAACACACCAGCTGGGAGACACAGCACTCTAGAGAGTGTCCAGATTCCCTTTGGAAGGCAAGAGGAGATCTTTGTGCTGTCCTTACTTGGCCACACATCTTAGAGTGGCTTTGCAGCACAATGTTTCTCTCCTACTTCCCAGCCTTCCACAGGCTCAGCCCTCCCATGGTCTTTTGTCTCTCAAGGCATTAACTTGCTTCCCTCCCTTCAGTATTTCTTCGACCATATTTCACAAAATTCCTTTTTAACCCTGACAGGTAGCTAAAGCTCTGTGTATGCATGCATAGACACACACACAAACACACACACATATGCAGCACAAATGCACATCCTTTTTCAGTCCAGCCTCCAGCCAGCCCCAAGATGATATCCATGCTGACCTCAGGGGCTGTTGTTTCGCCAAGCACATGTTTTGCTTAAATGCTGAGATCATTCATCCAACTGTCCAAACTACTTCTGGCATCACCAGGAGAGTAGCTAGCCTACCATGACTACCCTCTGACCCAGCTGCTTGTCCTCCTCCTCCTCGTCTGAATATTTTACTGCAAACATTGTCTTTCTTTTTAATGCAAAGTGGATGTAAAAAGATGCATGAAGTGCTCACATACACAAGACCTAACCTTTTGTGTCTGCAGTTCTCAGCACCTTGGCATGCTTTCTCCCTGATATCTTGGTCTATTGTCAACTTGATTTGAGCTGTCTCTAAGTTATATGCAGTTGAACGCACAGGACTCAGTGTGCTTGGCCTCAGTACCAGAGCATCTGGAAGGCAATTTGCACAATAACACAAATACAAAATGATACATCCTTTCTATCAAACTTCCCCCCCAGGATCTCTAAATATTCTTTCAATGATACAGTCCTTTTATTTTCCACTTTGCTCCTCAAAATTTCAGCTCTGTTTTTTCCATATGGTATAACTATGTCCAAATACTCCAGGTGATAAAATAACACTCATTTCATACCAGTGCTTTAATATTTATCATTTTGTTGAGATCGAGCTTTGAAACTTCCAGTTTCAAAAAGCACCCATTGCACTAGGAAAAAATATTTACACTAGACTATAAATCAAATAACTAATAAAGTTCTTGAGATTTTTCCAAGGAAGTTAAAAAATGAGAACTCACATCCTCCTCCTCCAACTGTTTTTAATCAAAGGCAGTATGAGACGACTTATCCAATTTGGGGG
>WBNM01035983.1:208-15693 GCA_013399055.1 Ramphastos sulfuratus | reverse complement strand
GGGGGGGGGGGCAGGGGAAGGCACAGTTACTCTGAGATGAAATTTAAAGATTAAAATCCTTTTGATTCTGTAAGCTGTTTGACAAACATTGCTGTGGAACAGGAACTGCAGCAAGATGTTGCAAAACATTTCTGTCAGTGTGTAACACGCGTGACCACATGTTGGCCAGGACAGCTGAACTGTTCATTATTACTGGGAAGCTGTAAATCCTCCCTTTGGAAAACCTTCAAATCTGGTTCTGTTCTTGGTTCCATTCAAAGCCATAACTTAAATTGCAAATAATATTGTTCTTGGCATGGCTGCTGCCTGTCCACCTCCAGCCTCTCCTAGCTTAGATTTGTCCAAGGCCAACGCAGCGGCTTCCTTCCTCCAACACAAAATTCTATTCTTCTGGAACCGAAACCATTTGGCTAAATGACACAGAGATGAAGCCTGACTGCAGTATGGGTAACAAACACAGTCCAGGCTCCTTGGATGCACAAGCATCATTCCAATAGAATTTGCTGACACTGAGCACACCTTTGGGAACTCAGGTTTCAGTCCAAGGTTTTGATTGTCCTCTGTCTGTTACGACAGTCACGACTTTTAAACACATTCAGGGTTGGTGACTGAACCACCTCCCTGTGGAGCCCATTCCAGTGCCTGACCACTCTTGCTATGAAAATTTTTTTCTTAATATCTAGTCTAAACCTACCCAGTCACAGCTTGAGGCCGTTCTCTCTTGTTCTATCATTATTTACCTGTGAGGAGAGGCCAGCACAAACCTCTCCACAACATCCTTTCAGGTAGCTGTAGACAGCCATGAGGTCTCCCCTCAGCCTCCTCTTTTTCAAACTAAACAGCCCCAGCCCCTTCAGCTGCTCCTCATCGGATTTATTCTCTGGGTCCTTCACTGGCTTCATTGCCCTCCTCTGCACTCGCTCTAGCACCTCCAAAATCCCTCTTGTAATGATTATTACAGTAAAACAAATGTAAAATGATTTGGAACTTGCTCAGTGTTTGAAATCATTGAAGTCCTGGAAACTCAGAGCTGAAAAGACAGATGGAGACCATACCGTGACCTTTCAAAATATAAAGGGCAGCTATAAAATAGGTGGGGCCTGTTGCAATGGCACAGGGGGTAATGGTTTTAGGTTGGAAGAGGGTAGGTTTAGGAAAGTATCTTTTAAGATGAGGTTGGTAAAAGATTGGAAGATGCTCCTGCCCGTGGCCGGGGATTTGGACTAGATAATCTTTAAAGTCCCTTCCAACACAAACCACTCCATGAGTCTGTATCCTGGGGAAAGCAAGGCTGCACTTTGACATCACTATGATTTTGCTAGTTCACAGCGTCTGATGCTTTAAAAGACACAATTGCCTTTCTCCTAGGGCTGAAACTCAGATAAAACAAGTTACATTGAAAAAATCTGAGTGAGTGAGCTCCTGAAGTTGTTAGGTTACTCTTATGTTTTATATTGAACAAAACCTAAAAAGTCACACTCTTGCTTTATTATCCTTTAGGATAAAAGCATGACTGTTAGAGTATGTGTCTATGTGGCATCTCTTGTGTGTTTTGAAAAGCTTTGTCTTCTGTTGCATCAATATGTAGAAGTGATGCCTTTGCCAGGTCAGCTGTTTACCAGATCCATTTACTTTCTGACTGTGTCTGCCTTGCTGCCATATGACAGCATCCTTTCCCAACCAAGGGGAAGGGGACAGCAGTTTTGACTGACTGATCCATTGATGGTGATGAATGGAAGGATGCTCTCAGAGGGAAGGCATGAGGCTGGATAGCATTGCAAGGAGTTATTTACCAGTGATTCAAGGATGCACATATGACTGCGTCAAGAGCCTCCTCAATTAAAAAAAACACACTCAGGATTCCTAAAGATGGGATCTCAGTCATGATATCTGAGCAAGCAAAAGGAGAGTTTATTTTGTTAGTCGAAAGAATCTAACACCAATTTAAAAAGAACTGCATAGTGTTTTGCTCGTGCCTTCATGCTTCTGTAATTGTTTCAGTAGTATTTGTGTGATACTGCATCCCTGTCTGAAAACTTGCCTAAGAGCAACAGAGTTCTGGCAAAGGCCAGGTGATCTGTACCTGAAGAACTGCTGATCTCTACATGAGGGTGCTAGTCCAGTCCCTCTGGACCCAGAACTCAGTACAAGATGTCAGTGAGATGAATCACAGAATCACAGAATTGTCAGGGTTGTAAAGGACCTCAAGGATCATCTAGTTCCAACCCCCCCTGCCATGGGCAGGGACATCTCACACTAGATCTGGTTGCTCGGTGCCCCATCGAGCCTGGTCTTAAAAACATCCAGGGATGAGGCTTCCACTATCTCCCTGGGCAACCTCTTCCAGTCTCTCACCACCCTCGTGCTGAAGAACTTCTTCCTAATGTCTAATCTGGATCTACTCTCACCTAGCTTGGATCCATTCCCCCTAGTCCTATCACTCACTACCTGACGTTCTAAAAAGTCCCTCATCAGCTTTCTTGTTGGCCCTCTTCAGATATTGGAAGGCCACAGTTAGGTCTCCTAGGAGCCTTCTCTTCTCCAAACTGAACCTCAACTCTCTTAGCCTGTCCTCCTAAGAGAGGTGCTCCAGCCCTCTGATCACCCTCATGGCCCTTCTCTGGACACATTCCAGCACATCCAGATCTTTCTTGTATTAGGGGTTCCAGAACTGGACACAGTGCTCCAGGTGGGGTCTCACGCAAGCAGTGTAGAGGGAGAGAATCACCTCTCTTGACCTTCTGTCTACGCTTCTCTTGATGCAGCCCAGGATGATGGGCTTTCTCTGGCTGCAAGTGCACACTGGTGGCTCATATTGAGCTTTTCATTCACCAGCACCACCAAGTCCCTCTCCCCAGGGCTGCTCTCAAGCCAGTCACTGCTCAGCCTATATCAGTGCTTGGGACTGCCCCAACCCAGATGCAGGACCCATCACTTGGTCTTGTTAAATTTCATGAGGTTGGCTTGTGCTGACCTCTCCAGCCTATCAAGGTCCTGGATGGACCTCTTCCCTCCAGTGTGTCAGCCACACACAGCTTGGTGTCGTCAGCAAACTTGCTGAGGCTGCACTCGGTGCCACTATGCATGTCGCCAACAAAGATGTTAAACAAGACTGGTCCCAGGACTGATCCTTGAGGGACTCCACTTGTCACTGGTCTCCACTTGGACATCGACCCACCGACAGCCACTTGCAGCAGGCTTTTCCTATACCGAGCTGCACAGAATGGCTTGTAACATCTGATTTCCTCTGTTTGAGGAAAACGTTTTCTCCTGGGAAGCCCTATTCAGGGCAGTAAGAGGAGTATCTCAGTGTAAGGTCTCTTAGAGTTGTCACTGGACCATGTCTTACACTCAGAAATTCAGGAAGATCATATCCTGCAGCTCCAAAAGGCTGCAATGACAGCAGAATTATCATACTGAGAGCCAAGCTGAGTCCAATCAGCTGGTTAAGAAACTAGCATGAAAAAATTTCTAGACCTTTCTGTCAAAAACAACGAGATTGAGAAAATGAAAGAATGAGATGGGCAGAGGGAAAATGAGCAGTTAATGGGTTCCAAATTCTGCAGCTCTCTAATACCATGCAATGGTCAGGAGGGAGCCTGTGGAATACTTCAGCCCCCACAGCAGGGTCATGCACTGCCCCAAAAGCTGACTTTGTTCCTCCAGGTCCCAAGTGAAGCACCAGAGAAAGTCACTTGAGCACTGACATTTCCATGCTCAATTGCATTTCCATTCCTAAAGCAGCTAGTACTGCTGTATTACAGCACAGATGTAGCTTGCTCATTCAGTTCCATCTCTCTCTCTCTCTCTCTCTCTCTCCTGATTTTCTTTCACAGAAAATGCAAAGAAGAGGCAGAGCTGATAATGTCAGATTATCTCATGGCCACTGTTATTTCCAGGATGTATCATTCAGAGCTTCCAAGAATGTCAGTGAACATTGTGTTTGGCTGCTGTAGTCACACACTGCCATCGTATTTTCTCTGATGATTTCCTGAAGTAAAGCTTTTGTTTTTTCTATCTAGTATTAGATTTGTGCCTGCCAAAAAACTAAAGAAACAAACACTATTAGTGCCAAAGGTGCAGGATGAATCCTACTGCTACTTCACCACACAGGAAAACTTGACTCTAGCATTTGGTTATTTTCACAGTTATTAGTAACTTGGGCTTATGCAAATGTTCTGTGTACAAACGTGTCCCATCACAATAAGAAAGACATTGAATTGCTGGACTGTGTCCAGGGAAGGGCAACAAAGCTGGTGAAAGGTCCAGAGAAAAAGTCTTATGGGGAACGGATGAAAGAACTGGGATTGTTTAGTCTGGAGAAGAAGCGGTTGAGGGGAGACCTCATTGCTCTCTACAGCTACCTGAAAGGAGGCTGTAGTGAGGTGAGGGTCAGTCTTTTCTGTGTAGTATCAAGTGATAGGATGTGAGGAAATGGCCTGAAATTGTGACAGGGGAGGTTTAGATTGGTCAGGCACTGGAATAGTTTACCCAGGCAGGTGTTCCTGGAGACATTCAAGAAACATGTGGACATGGCACTTTAAGACATGGTTTAATGGCCATGGTGGTATTAAGCTGATGTTTGGACTCCATGATCTTAGAGGTCTTTTCCAACTGAAATAATTCGATGATTCTAATGTCAGTGATAAATAAAGAGGCTCCTTCAGACAGTTCCCATGCATTTGTTGCTCTAGGTTGCATTAGGCAACTTGGTGCACACCAATTTCAAGACCATAAAATAACACCAGTTGGCACAGAGTGGCTATCTGCTCCCTGTGGCAGTTGAGTCTATCAGCCTTATGTTCAAATGTATACACTGTTTTCCAGTCAGTTAGACCTTGAGTGTAACCAATGGACTGAGCCCTTGGTTACAATGCTTGAATTCAGACCTGAAGCTTGGTCTCTGAACCACCACCAGTGTCTGGTCTTCTGAGACAGAGCAGATACCATGTCCCAGATGTGTGCAACCTGCATGCATGCTGTCAAGGATATCTACCTCTGGAAGAAGCTTTCAAAGATCAAGTAGATCTAGAGTGTGACCTGGAAATAACCAAAAGCCTTTTCCTTCACCAACTACACCCCTCACAATTCAAAACAACCTTTTATTCCTGAAGCCCCATCAGCTCAACCCTTCAGAAACACAAAGCACAGTGAAAGACCAACTGTGAAAACTTGAAAGTCAGTTTCTGAAGTCTGTCTGAAAGCCATCCCTTCAAGACTTGCAGTTTTGCTCTGAGTTTAATGCAGACCTTTGTTCAGACCTTTGTTCAGCAGCAGGATTGGATGGAAATTTTGGAGGTGGCATTTAGGCCACGCAACATCATATCCCGCATGTAATGAAAGGCAAAAGTGAAGTGGACGAAGCTTTCTTTATTCCTTAGCTGAAGGGTTTGGCTTAGAACTCAGCTTAGCCCTTCTTTCCAGCTTAGGACAGATTGGATTCCAGTGGTAAAACTCTGGCTCCAGTGAATCACACAGCAAAACTCATGTTGAATCTAGAGCAGATCAGATAGAGTAAGTCTTTGGGATTTGTTTGCTAGACAAAACAATAAATGTAAACAATGACAATTATTCCATTATTATTAAAAAATTAAACCCCCTTTAAGTGAAGGCTGAAGTGATGGCAAAGCATACCAAGGTTTAATTATATCAAATTTGCAAGGTCCTGTGAGGAGAAGGGAATTGGACTTGATGATCCTTATGGATCAGTCCCAATTTGAGATATCCTAATGATATTATAGTCTTAAGGCTTTAAAAATAACAGACTGAGAGAGTTGGGGCTCTTCAGCCTGGAGAAGAGAAGGCTTCGAGGAGACCTTATAGTAGCCTTCCAGTATCTGAAGGGGGCCTACAGGAAGGCTGGGAAGGGACTATTTATAAGATCTTGCAATGACAGGACTAGGGGCAATGGGTTTAAACTGGCAGAGGGGAGATTTAGACTGGATGTTAGGAGGAAGTTCTTTTCAGTGAGGGTGGTGAGACACTGGAACAGGTTGCCCAGGGAGGTTGTGGATGCTCCCTCCCTGGAGGTGTTCAAGACCAGGTTGGACGAGGCCTTGAGTAAGCTGTGCTAGTGGGAGGTGTCCCTGCCTATGGCAGGGGGGTGGGACTAGATGATCCTTGAGGGCTCCTTCCAACACTACCATTCTATGATTCTATAATTCTATGATTCTGTAACAAAAGGAATGTTGTATTTCTTGGAAGGAAAACTCATTTTTTAAATGACATAAAATCAGTAGTCAAAGCTCAGAATCAGGTATTGTGTGTAACAAATGCCAAATGAAAGCAACAAATGCCTCTTTCAAACATAAAATCCTTTAATTTCTGCTACTTTGAAATGTCTCACCTTAATGTCTTTAGATTTAAGTTTAGCTAGCAGGTACAGTACTTTTTCTCCATTAGGGCTAGCCACAAAGTTGTAAAAACAACTCACAATTGATGAAGGAGAAGTTGCTTTCCTTCTTCATTCTACTGCCAAACTCAAATAAAGAATCACAAAATGGTTTGAGTTGAAAGTGACCTCCAAAGGTCATCTAGTCCAACCCCCCCCTGCAATGAGCAGGGACATTGTCCACTAGATCAGATGGCCCAGAGCCCTGTTGAGCCTTACTTTGAATATCTCAACAGATGGGGCCTCAACCACCTCCCTGCACAACCTGTTCCAGTGTTCCTTATGGTAAAGAACTTCCTCCTAACATCCAACCTAAATCTCCTCTTCTCTAATTTCAAACCATTGCCCCTTGTCCTATCACTGCAGGCCTTTGCAAACAGTCCCTCTCCAGCCTTCTTATAGGACCCCTTCAGGTCCCCTTAGACCTCCCCAAGGTCTCCCAGCTCCCTCAGCCTGTTCTCACAGAAGACGTGTTCCAGTCCCCTAATCTTTTTCATGGTCCTCCTCTGGATCTGCTCCATCAGGTCCATGTCCTTCCTATAGTGGGAGCTCCAGAGCTAGACATGGTACATCAGGTGAGGTCTTACCAGAGCACAGTAAAGTGAGAGAATCACCCCTCTTGACCTGCTTGGGGTGCTTATTTTCATCAAATGTATTTAGTCAAAATGAAAATGAATTTTTCATTTACTTGAAGAAAACAAAACCACATTTCCTTGGGGTATTTAGGCACCTGTAGATGCAGAAATATATCTACTGGAATTAGCAAAGATATATTAATAGGATAGATCGATAAAGAGCAATCTGCTCAAATTCCAAAGATTTAATATAGCACTGGCTAAATGCCTTCACAGCTCTGACTGGGAAGGTAAAAAGAAAACACAGATTCTCTATTGGCTGTTAGTAGTCTATTTTATACATTTGCTTTTCTCAGTAATGCAAAATAATCCTAAGACAGAGTGGCTACACAAAAAAAAAGAATGCTGTTAAAAATTGCTTTCAAAGACAGGTCTAATTTCTGGCCAAGTAGCCTTAATATAAAATCAGAGTAAAAGCATCTGGAAAAGGAAGAAAGAACACATAGGAATGGATTTAGGTAAGCTACCTGGCTGCTTAAGTGAAAACAGCTTTGGGGCTACCTTCTGATAACACAAACTTGTTTAAAGACAAACACTTGCATAAGCATTGCCAGCCAAGGAGAATGAACGTTTAGGAAAACAAAGAAAACACAAAATCAGGTCTCCTTGTTACAGGTCAGCCCATCTCACCTCAGTGAGGCAGCATTTCTCTCCAGATCATTTACTCCCACTGCATGCTATCTGCACCACCGTATTGCACCTGGCGAGTTGCTTCCACTACAGAGTTTCATAACTTTGTTGGACAATCAAGTTCCTCACCTTCTAATTTTGAGACCTCCTCTGCAATTTCTAAGGCCCAAAGCATCCCAGCATATTGAGAGGATGTGCATGTGCTTGGCATTTATTATTCTGCTAATGAGAGCGTCTAGAATCACTAATGAGGAGCAGAAGTGCTTTAAGACAAAATGGCATTTTGGGAAAGCCTCTATCAGCTGATTTCTCCTGTTTAACCCGGGAACAAAGTAAAAGCAGGAAAACAATAAATTAAAAGCAAAGACATAACACATTTTTCACACAAAGCCATACAAGTGTATTTATTTCTGTTGTGGGTTTTTTTTGTTGTTGCTTAGACGAAGAAGAAACAGTGAAGCACAGGTATTAAGCTGTACCATGGAGACAGACACATTCTATTAACGTGGTTTTGTCAGCAACTGTTTGATTACTTGGAGCTTTCTTTAGAGCCTGGAGCAGAGCCAGGTGGTGCCTATTGATGGCACTGAAAGCAGAGAAAAGCAGTGGAGGTCAGTCACCAGAAGAGACCTTTCTGCTTCCACTTTGCCAAGTTGCTTGACGAGGTGGCTGATGGAAACAACTTCTTTTCATCGGTTACAATGAGATTCTTTCAGGCTCTTTCTCATCTCAGCCTTATTGTTAGCATCCTACACGGGCCAGTGCTGAGTTCTGCAATGAAGTCACCATAGAAATGACATGGTGAGCATTTATTGACCTCCCAACTGTGTTTCCTTGTCCTGAAATAAATTTGAGTGTAGTTATTATGGCGCCTCTGATTTAGTAATTGGCTTTTGGGAGACACTCAAATGCTTCAAATGGAATCTTTTCTTAGGTCAAATCCTGTCCCTATTGTAGCCTGCGGGAATTTTGCCATCAGACTTTAATGAGACAACAATTTGGCCATTAATCCATGAAAAATTGCTGCTGTAGTTCACACTGCACTCCCATTTAGGACTCTGTTGTTCAATTCGCTCTCAACTAGCTTGTTTTCACTCTCAAGAGAATTGCACGGACTAGGGAGTAATTCAAACAACAAATTCAGCAACAGCAGGCGTTAGCTGCATTAACTATATGACTGCTGGGTGGACACTGCCAAACCCAGCTGCACAATCTTCCCAAACCTACTAACAGTCATTGAGTCGATGGGAACACTGAAGAAGCATCATCTCCTTCATTTCAACTAAAAGACAACAAAAGCCCCATAAACTCAGAGTTTCTATGGTGCACAGTTTGGGACCGTTAACGCCTTTCACTGCCAAATAAAGGAGCTGTTTTTAGGTCAAGGGACACCGAGGATCAAATTCTGTTCTAGGTATACGTCAGGGCTCACATTAATGGTGGCATACCTTAGGGCAGGCCTTCCAAACTGCCACATGCACATCTTGGCTGACTGGTACAAGCTTCTGTTTATCATAACACATCACACTTTTGTACTCTTGTTTGAGTGGTAGGTCAGTGAGATGCAAATGCCTCTTTCAGAAATGCCCATAGGTTGCTTGCCATTTAGCAGATGTGCACTTGTGTTCCTAACCACCCTTCACGGACATGCTTACAAGCAACTCTCATGCTCCTGGGGTTCACAAGTTAAACATTGGTGGTATAGAATACACAGTAGATTTTCAGAGGTGACGAAGGTCAGAGTAACTCCCACTAATTCTGTTAGTAGACTTTCCCTACCTTGGCAATTGCTCACCACTCTTGCTCACAGTTAATTCTAACTTAGACTCCAGGACTTCATTCCTACAACATTTTGCAGTACCTGGAGAAATACTTTAATAAATACAATGGCAGATTTCTCTCTGTGGAAGGGGCTTAAGTAAGATAATACCCAGGTTTCTGCATCTCTGGTTAATAAAACATCCAATTTCTCTCCTGTTGCTTTTCATCCACCCTGTTTAAGTGATCTGGCACACTCTGAAAATGCACAACAAGGGCTCTATTATGTCTGAGCAGTAGGTACAGCAGGTTTCACTGGACTGTAACTGATTTGTTTCAGATGAAGGGATGCTGTTAACCACCACTGTGAATATAATTGCTTAGTTGATTTCCACATTCTTGTCATTGTTGGCCTGGCTACTGCAAGAACAAGCTGGTGAGGAATTCTCTAATGCTGGTTAAAAAAAGGAGGGAGGGGAAAAAAAGGAAGTCTTCAGGTCAAACCAGGAGTTCATCCAGACGTGCCCATGCCAGAGGCAATATGAATACCCCTTTCACTACTTCACTGCTTGTCCATTGCTCCTTCTTTAGACCAGAACCAGGTCCAGGAGTAGAAATGCTTCAGGTGAAGAAGGGCAGCGACTTCTGCAGATGTCCGAGATGTCCAGAGGTGCCCAAGCTCCCAGATACACATTGCCCGATTCCTTTTGTCACACATGGCAGTGGGCTCAGAAGGCTCTACCAGACTTTCACTACAGGCTGTCACTTGCAGCTCATCTTTGCACAAAGCAGGGCTCTGCCCTGAAGCGCTGCCTCTGAGCATGTCCTGTGCTCTTAAGTTAGTGGGCAAGCCCCTGAATCCCAGCTGACCTGCAAGGTGGGTGCTCCCGTCACAGCACAAAGGAGAAGTACAGTGAATCCATCACGTGAGGATTTGCCAGTTCCCGATATGGTTCCCTTCCCTCTCACAGGCTCAGAACAGAGTATTCCCACCTTGGAGTGTGTGCCTCTGCAGCTTCCAACAAAGACTGATGCCCACACATGCCAGGCACCATATACACACAGTGTACATACATCCTGTTTTTTCATTCTGTCCATCACTGCAGGTCTGAATCTTCTAAGGGTTATTTTGCTTCTTTTATGGAAAACTCCCCTGCACATCCTTCCTCCTCTGACTTCATTCTTTTCCAGATACCATAAATGAAGACCTCCTGATTTTTCAAAGGCTTTTAGAGATGTTTTTTTTAATTTAATTTGACATGCAATTTGACATTCAATGTCCACAGAATGCTTTAGAAAGTGGGAGTCCTAGGCTTGCTTGCTTACCTCTTATCTCCTCTGTCATTATGTAAATCTTGGGGGTAATGTATTATTCATTCCTTTGAAAATAAGGAGGAATCACTCTAATTTATAACATTTTGAACATTTTACTTGTTTTAAGTAACTAATGAACACAAACTCTCTTTATTAAGGAAACCCAGCAGCAAGACATAGTCCTTTATAGAAAGAGCCTGGGAATATTTAGTATAGATGACTACCCCTAAGAGCATGGTTTAACGGCAGCACAAACAAGCTCAATGCACTCCAGGTATGAGAAGTGGATTGCAAGTTTCAGTCAGACTGAAAGAATGGTAACACATTTCTTTTCAATAAATGTTTAAGTCTTGCTCTGCACTATAAACAAACCTTTAAAAACATTTGTATTAAAATAGCTCTCATCATGCATCACTGCCTTAGGGTCCAAAACACACTGTAAATTAAAAAAAAAAAAAAAAAGAAGATCAAAGCAAACAATGAAAAAACAGCCTCCATCCCAAAGAGACCACTGGTAAAAAGAGACAGGAGACAAGAGGAGACTAATTAGCAGGACAACATTTTCCTCAGCACAAGCCTCGCAGTACTCTCAGCACACCTGCAGTGGAGTCCCTAAGTCACCCCAAAAATACGTTATGTTAAAGTAATCCTGCTCTGCATGTCATTTTGCTCTGGGATGACGTTCATCTCAGAGGTAAAACACAGAGTCTCTTTGGCCGAATTCTTATGTTGAGTGACACGGAGAAAAGCCTTCGGCACAGGATGCTGATTTATTGCCTATGGCTCCAGTGAAACATCTGCATAGAAAAACAGGCTACTCCCAGCGAGCCGCGCGACACCCGGCTGAGCCCGCCGTGCAAATTAGGAGCTCACGGTGCCAGCTCTGGCAACAACCAGGCCTGTGGGGAAAGGCCTGGCTAAGCAGGAAAATCATGCTATAGCATGACAGACCGCCAAGGAACAACTCCTCAGGGGCACGTGTGCGTCCAAGGAACAGATGAGATGGAGCTATATAGTAGAGCAGAGAAGAGAGCACGTCGTTCTCTGTAGGAGCAAGAAACACTCAGCAAGAGACACTCCAAATTTCTGCTTTGCTTCACGTAATTGGGATGCATTGCCAGCCACGGGAGGTATATAACCAGCATAAATTACTTGATCATTAGCTACCTAGTGTGCAACAGTTGTCCTCCTAATTAACTGGAAAAACCAGGGAGGGCAGAATAAAAGTAGACAATGGCACTGTATGAGATTTTCCTGCTAATGCCACTCAGGAGCAGCAATGGACCAGTCCAAATGGCTTCTCCCAAAACTTTAAGCTAAAGTTTCCCAGGAACATTCAAGAGAAAAAAAGACTGAGAAAGCATAACAGTGTGATGCCCATAAGCATATGATGCCCATGACAATGTGGTGCCGATGATTCTCTACACTAAGAACCCCATAAGTGGAATTACACAATTGGTGTATCTGTGGAAGACCGTAAGGGGGAATCTGTGTCTAAAGAGCTTGTTTCTTTGGTGGTGAAATGATCATGTGTCTGGAAAGTAACTTCATGGCATTTACCTGGAACAGACACAGAACACTGCTATATATATTTTTGCTGACCAGACTTATAGCAGCACATATGTTATAGATTATCTGTTTACTCTAGCAGGCAACAAAACCAAAGACAAATACTATAACCTACCAACCTAAACAAATGTGAAAAGACAGTTAATGTTCCAAGCAGGGTATATTAGAATACTCAGAAATATGGTATTTGAGTCCTTAAAGACATTTTTAGCACTCTTTGATTTTTAAAGTTAAAAAATAACTAAATTAGCCACATATGGATTGTTATGTGTCGACTCTTAGGAGATCTCAAAGAAAGCCAAATTCCTTCTGTGCTCAGTAATTTCTGTAAAGTTTTATAGATAGATAGATAGATAGATAGATAGGTAGGTAGGTAGATAGATAGATAGATAGATAGATAGATAGATAGATAGATAGATATGAAAAGGCAGTTTCCGTAAGAGCGAGTTCTTCCCCATATCCTCTTGCTGGTGGTTCTGTCTCGGCCTGGATTAATGGCACCCACCTCTCATACCAGGAATGCCCCATTCATTGTTAATGCTGGTGGTCTCCTGTCTCACCAGCGAACTCCTTGCAGGACACAGGCATCAAAGGAAAGTTAAGGCTTAGATAAAGCAACATCATTTCTCACAGGTGAAAAAAAAAAACAACAAACACCTAGCAGAGGCAATACTGCTGTATCTCATCTGCAGGTAGATTTCTCAGCTTGGGTGATAGTACCCTGTAGGTGCCTATGTCTTCCCACTGGTTATGATGAAGGACCAGAGAACTACCTCTGGTGTAGATGGCTACACCCTGTGTGTCTGTCAAAAGCAGTCTGAGAAGAATGCAGGGCTGGAGGCTGTAAGGAGTTTTGGGATGGCACTGTGCCAAAGGGCATAGATGGCTCCTCACAATATCCCATCACCAGAGACATTGTACTTTAGTCCTCTTACATTCTTTCACATATTTTGTGACTACATCATTGATCTTACAAATCTGACATGTAGTAAATAGTAAGTTAAATATGGTCTCAATTTCCCCAATAGCTCACTTTCCACGTACATTTTGCTGTGTTTGCAGTGCAGTAACTTCAGCTTTCCAACACTGCTGCCACGCAAAGTTCACCAGATGAATTCTGCGGTCTGCAGCTGAAGCATGCAAAATGAGTTTTCAGTTTTACTGTACCAAAGGGAAGTTTTTCCAGACTGCAAAAGAACTGCAGCCAAACATGGATGTTTAGTTTCAGCCTTGCAGGACAGGCTGAGAAGCACATGCAAAGGACACTCCTGCCAGTACAGCCCTTCAGGGAGATGACAGGCTAAGAGATTTATAGCACTTTCCCTAAAATGAGAAAGGAATTAATTCATTGTTTCCATACTGAACAAAAGGTTGAAAAAGGCTCTTGAAGGCCAGGGCTCCAAGGAAAGCAGATGGAGCCTACCAAATAGTCTGCAAATTTCCTTCTCTTCTTGAATTACCATGGCACTTTAGTGAGGTTGTCTCACCTAGTGAGACCCAGAGTAGTTTGTCCTTGAGTTGGTTATAACAGAGCAAAAACCTGCCCCACATCGGTCATAAAGCGTGGGAAGGTCCAGCTGGTACAGGCATGCAGGAGAACACAAATGTGTACCTGCAATAGGCAATAATTTTGATGTATCAGTAACTTAACTTGGCACAGTAGTCATTTTTTAAAAAGCTAGAAAGTGTAGCAGCTTTGGTGGTAGTCAGAGGAAGGTCTTTCTAAGGGAGGGAAATGAGAGAAAACAGAGACTATAAGAAGGGAAAAATAGAGGCTTATGTTGCAGGCTGCTTTGAATCAGTGTTCAACATCTTGACAACGAGAAAAAGAAACCATGCAACAAGAATCACCTGTGAACCAATCCTACCACAAAGACTGGTTTGATTCACTACAGAAGGGTGGAGAAAGAACAGCAGTGGACAGAGAGGCTAGGAACAAAGCAAAGATGATTCAGGTTAATTCAGATACAGAATTCTAAAAGCCTAGATGAAATCATGGCTGTGTGATATTTCTAGTGTAAGAAAGACCATACGGTACAGATGTGATGCAAAAAGCAGTTGATAGAGTGGAGACATACTGAGGGCAACCTTGAGAAAGACATAGGGTACTGGTCAAGCATCAAGATGGAGGCTGCTGATGCCGCTTCCAGCAATCCAAAAAGAAAGCAGGAAATATGCATCCTAGGTACACAGAAGTGAGGTAATAGCTAGGAAATCATAGAATCATAGAACGATTTAGGTTGGAAGGGACCTCAAAGCTCATACAGTTCCAATCCCCTGCCACAGGCAGGGACACCTTCCACTAGTACAGGTCACTCAAGGCCTCATCCAGCCTGGTCCTGAACAGCTCCAGGGAGGAAGCAGCCACAACCTCCCTGGGCAACCTGTGCCAGTGTCTCACCACCCTCACTGCAAAGAACTTCCTCCTAACATCCAGTTTCAATCTCCTCTCTGCCAGTTTAAATCCACTGACGCTTGTCCTGTCATTGCAAGACCTCATCAACAGTCCCTCCCCAGCCTTCCTGTAGGCCCCCTTCAGATACTGGAAGGCTACTATAAGGTCTCGAAGAAGCCTTCTCCAGGCTGCAGAGCCCCAACTCTCTCAGCCTGTCCTCACAGCTGAGCTGCAGGAGCCCTCCTCTGGACACACTCCAGCATCTCCACATCCCTCTTGTCCCGGGGGCTCCAGAACTGGATGCAGTACTCCAGGTGGGGTCTCACCAGAGCGGAGAAGAGGGGCAGAATCACCTCCGTGGCCCTGCTGCCCACACTTCTGCTGATGCAGCCCAGGCTCTGGTTGGCTTTCTGGGCTGCAAGTGCACACTGCTGGCTCATGTTGAGCACTAGCACTCCCAAGGCCCTCTCCTCAGGGCTGCTCTCCAGCCAGTCACTGCCCAGCCTGTATTGGTGCTTGGGATTGCCACGACCCAGCTGCAGGACCTTGCACTTGGTACTATATAGTTATAGAGAAGGCTTCCAGGTGACCTTCTTGTGGCCTTCCAGGATCTGAAGGGGGCTATTAAAAAGCTGGGGAGGGACTTTTTAGGCTCTCAGGGAGTCTCAGGACTGGGGGGAATGGAGCAATGCTGGAGGTGGGGAGATTCAGATTGGCGGTGAGGAGGAAGTTCTTCAGCATGAGAGTGGTGAGAGCCTGGCAGGGGGTGCCCAGGGAGGTGGTTGAGGCCCCA